>JAVHNC010033665.1:4718-22973 GCA_034782935.1 Micropsitta keiensis | reverse complement strand
AAGGAGTATAGTTAGATCCTGCAGGTTAATTCTTCCTTTATGTTTGGAGCATAGAACTACTTGGTAACTCTTATATTCATCATTTTAGCTGTAGCCATGCTAAATGGTAGAGAGATTTGCTGATACATCTTGTCATTTTAGTAATGTAGTATGAGGTGGATGCTGATGCTGTGGCTACTATGAAAATAAAAGAAGTGCATGGACACCTTGAAAAGATCTAGTGTAGTGTTTTATTATGGAACTTGTCAGGAGCAGGAGAGCTTACGGGGTTTGTAATCAGTGAAGGGGAAGATACTTGTGTATGCGTGATGCAACGTGGTGTGTATGTTCTTCACAGTTCAGTCTTGCAACACTTTGTGCCCATTTCTAGCATATTGGCTTTCCCTTATATAAAAGTGATCAAAAACCCTCTCAGGGAAAGCAGTTTGACACACTGGTGAAGGCATTATCATATATAAGAGTGGCTCATATGGTAACAAAGATAGACTGTTTTTAAAGGCTCATAGATTAGGTTGTGGAGGTATTTTACAGTAGGATGGCAGATAAAAATTGATAGGAAATATTGGAAAAAATATCAAAAATGATACTTGCACAGTTTATATACTGAGTTGATATTTGCTTCAGTTTGCTTTCAGATTCTAATGGTCTGTACAGGTTGTTTTCAGAGTAAAAAATTGCTTCTGGATCTCTGATCAGTTTATGTCAAATTTTGGTTTACTATTTCTAAGATAACTAGCAACATAAGTCTTACTTTCACCATATAGTTGTGTAGTAAATAAATAATTGCTATAGATGCTTTTACTCCTCTGAGACAAAAGAGAGCAAAAGGAGAAACAGAGTGAAAATTATTTAATGTGTCTTGTGGATGTGTATAGTGTACGCATCCACTGAACTAGTCATCCTAAACTCTTGTTACAGAAAATGAAAATGTGTGCTTTTAAGAAATGATTCATTTGATCTATTTAGCTGTCTGCCTCAGGGTGCAATTTGTTTTATTATTGACTCTTACCTGTGTTCACTGAATCTCCATTTATCCTGAAGGGGGACCTGTGAACAGACGAGTCCCAGTAAAGATTAGTTCAGCTTTCATGTCTGTTAGCCCGATAATGCAAGGAAGTTTTTACATTGATAGTATTGTAATATTTTGTTGAAATGGGACATTGAATCTTCATTTTCTAAAGTAAGAAGCTAATACAAACATTAAGGTAAGATGCATTAGGCTGGTCTTGTATGTAATGTATAATCTAATAAATTCTGAACAGGATGAATTGCTGAAAGAAAAACTAGTGTTTCTGAAACATGCTGTTTTTCTAAACAGATCCATTAGAGATCTATTCATCCATCTTTCCAAGATCCTTGAGTCACAGTACTGTTGTTAAGCTTCGTAATAGTATGCATGAGATACTACAAAACAACTTCTGCAGATCTCCGTTACAGAAGCTGTTTGAAGTATTTTGTTAGATAGGGTATTTGAGTGTCTATGGAAGGAAGGACCTGTTCTGGAGCTGTTTACTGGCAAATGTTGACATTGCATAAAATGAGTATGAAGGGCGTAGCTGCATTCTGGTATAGTTAGGGAAAATGGCATTTTTAAAAAAACATAATTAGCCACATGGATTAAATGCTGCTTATGGTTAGTACTCTTACCAACTAGAAAACCCATTGCTGAAAAAATGAACTCATAAAGGACTTGAGATAATGTGAATAAAAAGAAAGGGAGATATTTTTGTGATATAACTATTTCTTAAGTGTTTTTACTCAGGCTGTAGTTCTGCTTGCTGGCAAAGTATGGCTGGTTGAAATTTTGTTGTGTGCTGCAGTTTGCAGCTCCTTCATTTGATAGAAATGGACATGAGGTCAAACTGTAAACTGGATCAATGAAATGATCTGTCATTAAAGCTAGCAGTTTGGAGTGTGGTGATAAGTTGATGTGTTAAATCTGGAAGTTTTGGGCAGTTTCATTTATATTTTGCTCCAAAAGTTTTACTGATGTAACTAAGGAAACAGCTGCAAAGAAAGGGTCTTAAAGAGGCTTCAGCCTGAAAACTGGTACCTTGTGAAATTGCACTCTTGGTTGATCCTTAAGTGCTTTCAAAATTCTGCTTACTTATTCTAGAGAGCAACTAAGAAAAAGAAACTACTTCTTTGAAACGTATTTGTATTGCAACTGTGATCCTTTAAGTAGCATATTTAAATTGTGATCAAGCTTGTATCTATGCACTGTGACAGCTTTGCATCCATTTCCTACTACCAAACTATTCTTAATTTTGTATGTTCCCTTCAAATCATATGTGGGTGTGAGGTCCTTGTGTTTAGCTGTGGGAGATTCATTTCTGAAGTTTTATTTTAAACCCACAGAATTAAAGGTTAGTTGGTGTGTTATTGTGGGGACTTTCTGTTAAACCATTAATGAATCTGTATTAATTTTGTTTCTGCTAATGAGGCTGCAACATTAGTGACCGTAGTTTATCTTCCGTTTCTGTCAGCTTTTATCTTACTGAGTACTGTATGATGTATTACTCCATGGCTTAAGCGTAACTGATTTTTGCTGCAATGTTGTTGTGTATTCTGTTGTTTAGAGATGAATCAGTTGTTGAGTTTGTACAAAGATGGTTGAGAATATGCCAAGTGAACAAAATAATTAGTATAAATCTTTCCTTACTGCTGAGTGTTGTAGTTACTTCAGTTCAGACAAGTTGCATTCTGTTACATCTGGCTGGGTTTACTCTCTCCCTTTTGCTCTGCCAGGGATGGAACCTTCTTGAATTTAAGAAAGAACAGCAAAGTCAAAATTGACTGGTGCTTTTTTATTTCCATCTTCCTTATCTCTTTCAGTAACATTTTTTGCCATGCACTATAAAAGCTGTCTTGTCTGCAGGTGTTGTTTTTGAATCTAAGACTTAACAGAAAATCTCTCTTAAAGCCTTGGCTCCTCAGAGAGTAAAGGGGTTTCATGATAACTTAGTAAATTCAATTGCATAGGGATCAAGTGTATGTTTTTTTGACACAACTTTAAAGTTGTTTTTTAAATTTAAGTGGTGCTAAATGCTAAACTGGAGGAGTTTAGCGTAAGGTATTGAGTATAGAATGCAGGTAAAACAGATTTGTAAGGAGGTATGATATCCTAATGGCAGTTAAAAAAGTTGTCTTTAAGTGCTCTTTTTTATTTCTTTAGAAGCTGTGAAGAATCTGATTAGCATGCTGTGAAGACAGTTTTGTAAAGCATGTTTCTGTGGGGGAGAGTGTTTTTGGTTTTTTTTTGTTTTGGTTTTTTCTTTAAATACTTGCAGTCTTTTTAGGATTGAGACTCGAGTCACACAACCATATGTGGCACAGCTGATTAATATCTCCCCTATTGCTTCATACAGGTTAAGGTTAGGTGGGTTTTGCGTGTACGTAGACTATTTTTCATTAGCCTGTATTTTGGGGGTTAGGTCAGTATGACAGAATGTTGTAAAACAATAATAAAACATTCTATGAAAACATTGTGTCAGCGCTCGGTAGTAGTAGGAAAAAAAAAAGAGTAACCTCTGTAAAAGGAGTGACAGACTAGGACTTGAACAAGATTGAACTGAAGCTGGGAAGAGAGGAAGCTAAAACTGAGTTGCTTGAGGCGAGGTAAATAGAGTATGATAGTTCTTGTTTTGGAAGAGAGTGAATGAGAAGATGCACAAGTTATCAGGGGATTAAAAACCAGCAAGAGGAAGTGGTTCTTCTCGCAGCACATAGTTAAGCTGTTAAACTCCTTGTTGCAGGATGTTCTTGGTACTGAAAATTCACATGCCTTAATAAAGCACCTGCCCAGTTTCATGAGGGCTGGGGTGGACTCTATCAAGTGTTATTAAACAAGAAGCCACTGTGCTCTGATGTAAAGAAGGTTTTAAATCTTTTACAGATAAGGAGTTTCATTGTTTATCGTGTTTGCCTTTGTACTATGTTCTTCCCTGTGCAACCTCTAATGGATAGGAGAGTGGCATGGGTGTTGAGTTTAATGTAGCATGTTCTAAACTAGTTTTGTACTTTCTGAAATAAGGATGGGGTGGTATTACATGATTCACTGGGAATGGCAGGGGAAACTTTGTAAGATGAGCAGTATGGGATGCGATGGGAAACAGATATACCAACCCCACTTTTGATTCTGTGGCATCTTCCAGTAAAATGGCTTTTGGAAGAGCATCTGAAGCACATAGAGCTTAATAGCAGAATAAAAGGGTACAGTAACACAAAACCTGGTGAAGTTTTTTAAAGCATGATCATAATCTTTAAAGATAAGCCCCACAGCCCAATGTTTGCAATTTTGTTTACACTTACCCTGTTCTTTGTCTAAGTTACGAGGTTTCAGAAGTTGATTGATTTCATTCAAATTTTACAGGGGTGGAGGTCTCAAACTGAATTCCCACGGAGTTAATGGAAGTAGACAGCTGCGTAGAGAAGAGGTTACACCATGGCTCCTGCTGAGAGAAGCAGTAAGGTGAGATTGCTAAACATCAGAGAATCCTCATAGGACCCCCAACCTTGTAATTGAATCCATATGAAACCAGGTTCATTAGTTTCACTGCCTGTGAAATAACTTGTTTAGCAGGGAGTGGTTTTAATCTAATGCTTACATTTTGACTTGAGAATAACTAATGTAAGGGTCTGTTTGTTTGCCAGATTAATTTTCAAAGATTTTCTTTCTGAAGTTCAGTTTTGAAACGGAAAATACATGCTAAAGAGATGTTTTCTGTATTTTGAGTTGGCAATAAGCCCTCTAATTTTAATATTTCTAGCTACTTTGCACTCAAAGTGGGAGAAATAATTATCTTTTTGATATCTACAGATTTTTATATAAATCTCAATCTAAGTTAAAGATGCAGGAAAAGTTTTGGGGAAGTTTTGTATGTGAAAAAAAGAAAAAAATGGCAGTGTGACATAGGACCTTAAAAAACAGGTTTGAATATGAATGTTTTATGAGTTGTTTGCTTAAATGCCAAATTAACTGATAAGAGGGAGTTCAGTACAAGTAAGCTGAACCTTTGAGTTCTCTTCCCTTTCTTAACACTTTTTTCCCCTTCTCTGACTCATTCTCAGGACTGCTGAACATATGCAGCCTACATGCAAACTTTTTATCACCAGTTTTTATAACTCCAGTCAAAATATTTAACAAGACATTTTTGTTTAGCACTAAGAGTACATCCAACCCAAATGTTTCATTTCAGCCTATAAAGCTTTGTTTGTTTGTTGTAATTACAGTATTGATTGATAATGCTCAAACTAGAGTAACAAAATTAAGCCTTCTATGTCAGTTTGAGCTTTGCTAAACAAGAAGCTGTTAAAAGGGAGAAAGTATTCAAAACTTTGTATTACTACTGCTTCATGCTACAACATGAAGGAATATGTCAAAACTAAGTAAATCAAGCATGTTCATCTTGTTAGTGTTCTGTGCTGCCTGGCTGGTTTCTGACATAGCCGTAAAAGTTAGATTTCAGATGTGCCAATTTTAACAGTCCTCATAATGCTGACTTTTTCAAGTGTTGCTTGCAAGGTTTCTAACTCAAAAACATGAAGGCCACTGTTTAAAAGAAATTTTCATTGTTGCACTGTTGTGATTTCAGAAATTTGTTGGTTAACACAACATGGCTTATCAAACACTTTGCAAAAACCCCTGAAGAATTTCATAAGTAATCTGTAAAAAATGTGCCAGTATAACTTTAGGAGAATTACAGGGTAATAATTTTGCTTATTTTTATACAAATGCGTAATCTTATCTTTTATTTTTAGGTATGCTTGGCAGTGACAATGGGCTATTTATTTGCATCAGATACTCTTATATGAAAAGATCGCACTTCCAAAGAGCTTAAATATTATTTCATCTTCTGAAACAGAATGGCAGGCTTCAAGCGAGGATACGATGGAAAAATTGCAGGATTGTATGACTTGGATAAAACTTTGGGCAGAGGCCATTTTGCCGTGGTCAAACTTGCTCGGCATGTCTTTACAGGTGAAAAAGTAGCAGTAAAAGTAATTGACAAGACCAAACTAGACGCTTTAGCCACTGGACATCTTTTTCAAGAAGTTAGATGCATGAAACTAGTGCAACATCCCAATATAGTACGGCTGTATGAAGTGATTGATACCCAGACTAAGCTTTATCTTATCTTAGAGCTAGGTGATGGAGGAGATATGTTTGATTACATCATGAAACATGAAGAAGGTTTGAATGAGGATTTGGCAAAAAAATACTTTGCTCAAATAGTTCATGCTATATCCTACTGCCATAAACTGCATGTAGTTCACAGAGACTTAAAGCCAGAGAATGTGGTCTTCTTTGAAAAACAAGGACTTGTGAAATTGACTGATTTTGGATTCAGCAATAAATTTCAGCCTGGAAAGAAGCTCACCACAAGCTGTGGATCTCTTGCATATTCTGCTCCTGAAATTTTACTTGGGGATGAATATGATGCACCAGCAGTGGGTATGTCCTTTTTGAATTCAACTATTAATCTAAACTTAAGTACTGTGGTGTTGTAGCACTCTGTTTTCTGTTTCAAGATAATGCCATATGTGAAAGCCAGCTAACTGGCAAGAAATAATTTTATAATCTGGATTAGTTATGGATGAATTAATGTTGGAGCAGCTCCATTCGAAGGAGATACTCAAACATTTGCAAAAATGTTTAAAAGTTCTTTGTGTATAAAATGATGCAATTGTATGCATTGTAATTAACTTCGCTACTAAGAATGTGAATGCAATGTATATTTGTACTTGCTTTGTTAAGAGGACCCATCTCCTTTTCAGAAAAGTGCCTGTTTTTAATTTAATGTCCATTGTTCCCCCCCATTGCTGCTGAAAAACCCCCCAAACACCCAGGGTGATTTTCTTTGCTCATTTCAGCTATATAAGAATGATAGTGTGAGTCCAGGCTGCTTATGTCTTCTGCTGCAAGGTGGTGGGAATCAATTTCTAATAAATACTAATTTGGCTAAACCTAATCAGAGGCAAAGATGGGGAGTTAAAGAAGGCTTTAACTCCCCCTTCTCTGCCCTTTTCTTGTCTGAGGACTGAAAGTAGAGAGTGAGTTTCTAGTTGCCCCCAATTGTTTGAAAGGTAGAAGAAATAGTAATGTGTGAATTTGTTTGTATGTTTCTAGCTGGAAAGTGTGCTAGGCAGACTGCAGATAATTCTCTTGCTCTCTCTGTTAGGTCTACTGCATGTGATATTAGAATTAACTTGGAGGTTTTTTTCAAATAGTCTTAAGCATTGATAAGAGTCACTAGATAATATTCTGTAGTCATACAGGTTACTCCTATCTGTTGGTTGAGATAGAACTTACCTCTCCAATAAATTCAGTTCCAAATGATGCTTCAGAAATACCTTACTGTAGTCAACATGCCTCTAGTTCTTGGGTGCCCAGTGTGTGATACTTATAATGTCTTAACAACACCCATTAAGGCTCTGACACAGCTGTGTGTGTGTTTTGCTATGGTTATAGTAGTAGCTGTGGTGATGGTTTAAATTAAGACTGACTTGTCCATTTTCTTGCCAATCTAGTGGGGGTAAACAGTCCGCTAATTTTACATGCTGACAAAGTATTTCTGCAGGCTAGTGAACTGAAATTCTTGAATTATTTTTAATATAAATATTTTTAGCTAGTAGATCTTGTGGTCTTTGCTTAAACATTTGAATGTTACTTTGTGGCTTCTAACTTTGAATAGGTGTTTTACTGTGGGCTACTTTCTCAAGTGTGCTATAATTAGGGATTTTAGAGGTCTGTGCTATTTGTGGTTTTGCAAATCCATGGTGATGCTGAAGTGATGCTTGATAAAATGATTTCTATTTAGAGGCCACTGTTAGATGAGTTAGTTCTGGTTTTATTAGTGGCAAATCTGGGATCCTAACTCCTGAATTTTTCTGTGTTGTTCTTTGTCTTTTTATGTTGAGAATTTCCTGAAGCATGTAGTGCCCTCCAAAGCTACATGAAACAGTACATTTGTTAAGTATTCTATACAGTGTCTTATGTGAATTATGTTTTGAAAAAGAGTAGCAGTCAGATCTTGGATGCTGAGCAAAAACTGAAGTTTTGTAATTGCTGCCCAACTGAAGATGCTTGGAATTATGAATAGACATTTTCAAAGAAGAGAAATTATATCAGTTACATTTTGGTGCTAGTAATATGCAAGGTGTATATATATAGCCTGAAATTATGGTGAAGAGCTGTGAACTCATTCAGTTGTTGGCTGAATAGGGCTATTAATATTGCAGTAATGACTGGCAACGGTGAAGATTTTTTGCAGTTAGGATGAAATTACGTTATAGCTGAACCAATCTAAAAGTTAGTTACTTATGAGAAAGGAGATCATGCTTTCTCCAGTGTAACTATGTGGTCCTGCCTCTTTATGAGCATCTGGTTGCTTGAAAACCAGCTTGATTTACTAAAATGCCAAATTAGAAAGGATTGCCCTGCATATATGGTGCGCATGTTAAGGTATATTTGCATTCATTAAATGTTTTTTAAACCTGTTTTTATTTATCCAAAGTTGTTGCTGTATTTGCAAAAATTACTGCAAGAAAACCAGATCAAGGTATACAGTGGGTTTTTCTTGCTGAAGATCTTTTCTGCAAACATGGCTTCTCTGGCGTCTTATGAATAGTGTTAGAATGAGATATAAAGGATACATTTGTTTGCTGCAGAGAGCTGAAATATTTAGGGCAAGTCTTTTATTATGTTATATGCTTCATAAATATCATGGAAAAGCTTGCTTTATGAAAACATAATTGTTTCAGCCAGTTCAGGGATTAATGTCCCCTTTGTGATGCTACTTTAAAGTTTTCACACTTGAATAGAGACTATTTAATTTAGGTCTCTCATTTCCTTTCGTGTTTAAGGCTGTAGTTAAAATGAGGCAAGAGGAATATTAGGCAATGATCATAAGCTTCCAGGGCTTTTCGAAAAGCTGAGTTAGATAAGTTCTGTTGCCTGTAGTTTCCCATATTTTTTTCATACTCAATTAAAATTTGTTCTGGTCAGAGGTAAGTGAGAGGAATGTTGTTGCACATAAAGTTCATTTTGTAAATCAAATGGCCATATTTTAGATCCGGCTGAGTTCTGTCTAGAACAGTGGTGCAATCCAGTGAACTCCAGCAGTATTCAGAATTGCATAACTACAGGTGAGAAAGACTAAAGCATGCTTCTGGTAATACTTTTGCTCTACCAGCATCAACAGAGATTGGATCATTAAATGAATAGAAATCACCTCTTTCCTAGGTGATAAAGTTTAATTACAGTTTTTCAGATCAGTTGATTCTTTCAGAGGAGTGCAAATTCTATTTTAACTGCTTGGCATCTCTACAAAGTATTAAGTGCTGTGTGGGCTACAGTAATTCTGGAGGACATTGGAATTCTGATAGGTTTTATTATTATAGTGAGATATGCTGGATGTGGTTTTGTAGATGTATGGAAGCATTTGCAGAGTGAATTCATCCTTCTGGGGATGAGAAATGGGCAAATTCAGATTCTAAGATTGTGATTGTTTCTTTAGCAGTTGAGTGCAGGCCTCTAACAGGGTAATGTAATATACAAATAACATTGCAGGTACCATCACAATTACTTAGCACTGTGGTTTGTTGTCACAGCAACAGCAAGAGAATGGTGGCAGCATATTCCTCATAAAAGACACAACTAAAAAAATAGTGTGGTTACTGTGGCTCAGTGCTATCCTGCTGCATACTACCACAACTTTGTAGTCAGTTCGTAATCTAAATCGAGTTTGCTGCTCCCTCAGTTGCAAAGGCCACGCACTTGAATAACATCCATTGCTTTAGTAGTTAGATAGTGGCTTTCTTGTGCAACCCAGCCCTGGGTATCTTGTTAAAGAAAACAGAGGATTTGTCATGCATACCGTTTGCTTTCCTGTGATGATTATACTGCTTTTAGACCCACTTTGTCTTTTGTTGGAATGATCATGAATTCTTTTGGTTTCTTTTTGCAACAAATGTTTGCATTCTTACTTGAATATAGCCTGGCTGGAGTGGGTTTTCAAAGCTGCAGCCACATTTATCAGGTGCTTGAGCCTTATCTGGCCTCTGGAGCTAGTTTTGATGTTTCTGTGTGGGTATAGCATTTTATTCACAAACTGAATGACTAATGTAAGCATAATGGCTAGTGTGTATAACAGTAATCTTTTACACAATAAAAATGCTGAATACAAGATTTCACAGGCTTGAGTTAAAAAAATGGTAAAATACTTGCAAACCATATTACAGTATTGAATCATTTAGCATACCTGACAGCATTCTGAAGTTTCAGTGTGCTCAAAATCAGATTATAGCCCAATTTGACAGAAATGAAAAGCAGGAAGTCCTGCAAAAGCTTTCACTGATTGTTCTGTTTTGAAAATCTCCCTTTTTAATGTTGTAATGCAACACTATAGAAGATTTATAGTTAGACGTATTATAGAAAAAGCTTGAAGATACAAGGGTGCAGAAAGCTAGAAGTGTAATACTTAGCTGCTTCCAGCGTGAAAGGTCTTCCCTCTTTTGCTTGCACCAGTGCAGATCTTACTCCTCATGTGCTGCACTCTTCCATGACTGACCATTTGATGAATTGTTTTTATCAGCTCACTTGACAGAAACCTTTTCTGCCTTACCTTACCGGAAGGCTTACCTTCTGCCAGGTTAGCAGAACTGGCTGTTCCCTTAGCACTGAGTGGAAGAGCTGGTGCAAATGAGGTGAAGGGAACATGCAGTTTGGATTCCAGTACTGGGAGAAGGTGGTAGGACCTGCCCTTTTTTTGTGTTAGCAAGTTCAGGTTCAATGAACTCAGCCTAGTTTATTTATTTTCAACTTCCATGTAGGAGAATCTCATTAAGTATCCAAAGTGTGGGTTTAGGAGAACTGTGTGCTCTACTTTCCAGCTTCAGATGTTTGTCGAAGCAAAACAGAAGGAATTGGTGTGAGTACACAGTATTTCCATGCTGTGCTTTCCTCCTGTGTCCTTGTGTTAGTAACCACACTCTTCTGCCTTCTCCCTGCTGTGCCGTGTATCTCGCTGCTGAGAAAACCAAATCAAATTTAAAAAATTGTCAGAAATGAGCTTTTTATAATTTTTAGAAGGGGCAAATGCAAGGAACATTGTTAGAACATGTTTAGGAAGTTTCAATCTTGAGGATATTCTTGCCATGTTAACAAAGAATTTATTTCTGTGCTGATTCGTATGCAGGTAGGGGAGTCCAATTTTTGTGTATATTATCCTTTGATTCTGCTTTTTACTCTCAATCCAATTACTTATTAACAAGAAAGTACTCTTAATGCCTCAGATTGAGGGTGTCGTGCTACAGGTTTAGGAGCCTTGTATCCAGAAGTGAAGTTATGATGTGATGGAGCTGTAATGAAGGGTGGGAGTCTGTGATCCTAATGACTTCTCAGTAAATCTGTGCCAGCTAATGTTTATAAAGTATGACTTATGTTCCGTTCTGGAATAGTTTATGCACAAGTTTTAATGCATTCACCAATAAATTACTGGGTGAAGCAAAGAATAATTTATCCAAGTGAAACTACAGAGGAGAACCTGTCAAGGTAGTCTTCAGTTAGTACCATATCAGCCAAACTGTAACTTAAGTATAGGGATGATTCTGAGTCATCTCACTGTGTTCATGAGGGAACTGTTTTCATAATATTTCAAACTGCTGTTGTGAAACTAGATTTCATTATGACAAATACATCTCTGCAGCCAGGAAGCTTCATTCCATGTATCTTGCAAACAAACACTCAGATTACTTATGTTCAGCCCATGGCTGACTAATTTGGCAACATGGATATGGTGGGACCTAGATCAGTGGTGTACTACTTAGCTATAAACCAGATGCTCAAGTTTCGCATTCATCCATGTAAAGCTGTACTAAGACCTCATTTTTTTATAAATGAAGTGCTAATTATACATTCAGAAAATGAAGCATTTCTTAGATACCAGGAGCAAACACATTTTATATTTATATACAAAAGAGACAAAAAACATTGCAGTGAAACGTGCATAAACTGTATGTGCTCTGTAGACTGATATGTCCAGTGATTTTGAGAATGTTTTATATACAGAGAAAACCTTCCTTTTACATTTAACTAGTTAGTATTGGTGTTTATCCTGGCTCATTATTTCCTGGAGCAGGAGTATTGGAATTCATGCAGAAAATGTTGGTCTTATTTGTGTTTTTAATGTAGACTCGGTAACTTCTGAAATGTGACTAAGCAACAGAAGCCAAAGGAGATAGAATGCATTTCTAAATGCAGAATTGATGAGTCAAGCAGGCTATTTTGGAATAAAGGCAGTGGCATGTTTTCAGTAAGACCTTTCAAGGGTGGTGTTTTTTGTCAAAATATCCTTTCTGAAATTTGAGAGGCTGTAATTACTAAAAATAAGGAACAACTTTTTTTTCTGTATTTTAATAGTTTTATGTAACCAGCAAAACCCATGCTATTCTCTTCAGGTAAAACTGAGTACTACTTGCCAGATTGAATGAAAATAAGAAGCGCTTCCAAAGATAAGACTGGTTACTGACGATTATGTTTTAGTCAAATAAAATAACATCTATGGAGCAGACTGCTTCATCAGACAGATAAGCTAAATATGAAAATAAATTGCTAAATGCCATTTGCTGTTCATGCTCTTTTTTTGGATGGATGGGGGAAGGAAAAGATTTCTCCTAATTCACTTTTCTATGTGTTCTAGTAGCAATTTTAATTGGATTTGTAGTGCTTTAAAACAAGGAGAAAACCCAGTTGTGCCTGTTAATTTTTAAAATGTTAGTGTTGATTGCAAATGATCTCTTCCTCAGCTTTCTGCAAGGGAAAAATAAATTCCACTTTACAAAGACCCAGAAAATAGCTGAATCTAAGGTGGTGGTATCCCTGAAAACTAGAGAGGTCAGTACACAAGTTTATTCAAAGCCTTTTTCATTAAAAGTGAAAGAATGGAAGAAAAGTTCAATCACTTAAAAACTGAGTATCTGTGAAAAAGTAATCTTTGTTGTTTACCCATACTCTTCAGATTTCACAAGTGGTCCAGTTTGAGCATCTTCCAGCAGTCTGCACATGGAAGTGTAAAAATACTTGCGATACATAGAAATGCTGAAATCATTAAGTTACTCAATATTATCTTGCTAGTGACTTATTATACAAGGCATGCAATTTTTTAAAGCTTTTTAGCTTATATAGGAGTGGAAATATTTTTCTTATTCTCCTTTTGAAGCACATCAATAGATGCTATCCAAGCAATTCAGTATTATATCAGCTTTTATCCTTTTATACTGTAGGATGTAATTTTTCATCACTTTCTAATAGAAGTTTCATTTTCTGCAGTGTTTGACATGTCACATAAATTTTTACTCTTAAACTGTGTTCTGGTTCTTCAGACTATTATGTGAAGCTGTGCTATGAATTTGTTCATTCTGTTTTCCATAGCATATGCTGTGAACAGGATCTTAAATTTCAACTTGTAAAAGCATTCTTACCACTGAATTATCAGCTTGCACCTACTTGGAGCCCAGTGAAGTTTCCACCCCTAAATTACAACCCAAATAAAGCAGTTCATAGTAGGGTTTTGTGTCTGGAGTTTAACACAGCAGTCTTTACATACTGCTCATTTGCTGCATAGCCCTGAGTGTGCCCAAAGTGCGGAGATGCTGATGATCTTTGCATTGGATTTTGCTTTTTAGCTGTACACAGAAGAACTTGATATTTAAAAGCTGATGTGTTGAGTCCTTTAAGTTTCTGTGGATTGGGCTTTCTTCCATAAATCTTTTTTTAAGCAGTGGTGATTACATTCTTTAATGTCTTAAGATAGTGGTTAGAGTAATTGCCCGTGGTGCTGGAAATTGAGGTCCATTTCCATCCTTCATTTATCCACAGTCTGTTGATACTGCTGCAGTGGCAAAATAAACATGTAAACATTTCTGTCATCTCCGTAGAAGATTTGTTTTGGGTTTTTTTGCTTATTAAATGGCTTCTAGTAGAAGATAACTGTTTTAGTAAACATTACAATGAGAAATATATAAAATCTGACTAAATTTACTCAGTATTGCAAATCACTTTTGAAGAGGCAGACTAATCTGGAGAAAGATCTGTCTTATTAACTGAGTATACACTGTATAAACTGTTAAGCAGTTCTACATTTAAGCTAGAAGAAAAAAAACCTCACCTTTTTCCTGTCAAGGACCAAAATAAACAACTTTAATAAGCAGACTAAATTTACATTAGGTAGTTAAAAGTGAAATGCATCTATGTCAAAATGAGTATGTGTTTTAGGCTGCTTAAAATCACAAATACATGTAGCATATACAAAGTGTGATACGTTTGACTTCTTAGGAATGGTAGAAATTTGAGTAAATCTTAAGGTATAAGAATCCCTTATGTCACATAAACTAACTTTCTGAAATTCATAGTACTAATTTTAGGAGTAAATGAGGAACTTTAGAAAGCAATCAATACCTAATGAAAGGGTGAAGTTCCAGTGGTTAAGCAGAGGAATATGGATATCCTTTGTGCAGTGCACAAACTTGAGCATAACAGATGTTTGACTGCCCTGTGTTAAGGCAGGCATAGCATAGATAGCTAATGATGTAGTTTGGTTTCTATGGCAGTGACTTCATGTTATGTAAGGAAGTTGCGTATACAAAGCCCTGATTGTCATGGTTCTGGGAATCCTGCTTCAACAGTCCTTTCCTGTTTAACATTATTTAATGGCTTTAAAAACAATAAAATATTTTCTACTGCAGCTAGCTACTACTGCTTTTAAAAATCCTAATCTCGCTTATTCTTGTTATAGCAATGGCAGTTTCAAGTTACTACTATGCAATTTAAAGGCTAAATTGCATCTTGAGGTCTTCACTGTGCTTTTGAAAGAGACCTAGATTTTGACTGCTGCAGTATACCTGTGCCTTCCTTCACCATAATTCTTTGAAGTTTTATAGGTCATATGCATGCTCAATGCAGCATGTCAGACCTAAGTTCTAAGTTCAGTTTTCTGAAGAGAGCAAACTAGATGACTCTTTAAGAGGAGGAGAGCATTAATCAGCTTCCAGAAAGCTTCCAACTTCTAAATTACTAACAGTAGTAAAATAACTTGAAATTGTTAAAAATAAATTCTTTGTTAGATCTATTGTGCTAAAAGTGAGTCTCTGTCGCCCGTATCATCTTCCCTGTGTTCCTTCAGTTAAGAGTCTCAAATCTAGAATTGGCAGTGGCAGTTCTGAGCTGTGATAAGGGAATCTTAACTGAAAATGTACGCTGAGTCATTGGCCCAGGGCAAGGAGTTTGGCTTACAAAACCTGCTCCTTTATCTGGTTGCACTATTCAGCAGTACATTTATTACAATATCTAAAAGTTTTGTCTTAAACCTGTTTTGTTGTGTTGTTTTTTTTTTTAGCATTAACATGGCATTGTATCTAATATATTATCTTAAAATGGTATGCAAGGGGAATAAGGTACATCTCTGCAGAGTTCTTTACTGTGTATCCTTTATGTCAAACCGTATTTGCACTGAACTGAAGGGAAACAATGCTGTAGCCCATTTAACAGGTCTCAAAAAAGCAGTCTTACTCTGCACTCAGATCCTGCCCATATAGTCCTGCACATTCCTCTGTGGTTTTTATTTTGGTGCTTCTGTAGCCCTTTAGTAACCTAGTGCCATTCAGTGAATGGGTAAAAATGTAAATAGATGTTGTCATCTTTGCTTTTAAATGTGTATCTACAGCTTCTAATGGTGTGTAAAGGTAGGAAACTGTCTCAGCTAGGATTTTTCCCCTAAGTTGACATAAGGTGTCAACATACTGTAGGGGCTCTGTTCACTTAAAAAAGCTATGTTTTTGCAACTGTGTGGAGATCTAAAGAAAAACATCTCTTCCTTAAAACTGAGTTTTTGTTTTTCTTCCTCCTTTTCCCAGTTATTAGCGGGTCTAATAAGAGATGCTATTTCTTTCTGAAAGCCTTGCTTTGAGGAGATGTCAGGCTTTTATCTCATTGCTGCTCCAACATCTTTCTAATCTGCTTGTGCAACTGTCTTGTCACAGTTGATGCTTTTGGCCAAATAAGATCACTAGATCTTGACTGAGGCTTTCACTCAGTTTGGGTGAACTTCCTCTTTTTAATAGGGTAAGAATAGTCTTTAGGATTTACAAATGAAAGATCAAAGTGTCGTTTTCTACTGTGCTGCTGGAAGTGGTCTCTCAGCAGGAGGAGTTATTCCCATTTTTTGACACCTGGGATGTGAGCAGAAATGGCCAGTAGCACGGTACAGAACAAGAATGGGCAGCATGTACTGACCAAGTGTTGGTCAAAGCACTTGTTCAGCTGAGTGCAAACCTCCATCTTCTGTCTTCCTTGGGATCCAGAGGACAGATAAGTTTTCTCTGTTAATAGGAAAGAATAGAGCAACGCTGATCATGACAGAACAAAACTGAATGGCAAAGAATGTTCCTGTTGTGTGGCTTTGTGTATTGTTTGGGGAAATAAAAAAAAAATCTCGTAAAAATGCACTATAATAAAATAATCTGATTCTCCTTTACTAATTTCTCAGACAGCCATGCGTAAAGATCTTGCATCTTTTAGCCAGATGGCACTACCCTGGAAACAATTCTCCAAAATGTACCATAGTTATTGCAGTAAATGGGTGAACAAAAAATAGTATCTTAGAAACATAATTTTCATTTCTTTAAACGTTTTTTTTTTTTTAGTATTTTTCTGAATTTGACAGAAAAACATGCAGTTATGATTTTCCAGTAGAGAAAGGTGGAAAGCACAGATACAGGATTGATTTTTGCATATATAGAATGGCTTAAAACTAAAAATTCAAGTATAAGCTTAGCATTCCTTGAATGTACCATATAGTCATTTAACTGTTGATCTTTTAACTCTTTCAAAATGTTATGTGGGTATTAACTCATTATTTTGGAATATCTGCTTTGAAATCTTCAGAGTCTAAACCTTGGATTTCAAGTTACACTGAAGGCTGGCAAACCAGCATGTTTACACTTATTTGCATGTTGGGAGTGTAGGTCACCTACTTAAATTTAGAAGAGATGTTTACAAAGAATACTTTTAAACCTCAAGTTTATGGATCCTTTTTACAAAGGGGATTATTTTCCCCTTTTTGATGGTACTATCTATGTCAAACTATAAGTGTCTTCAAAACATATAAAATAAAAACTTTATAAAGCAAAACTGGAAGGATATCTGTTGTCCTGGAAACTGAGATAAGAAGGACATGAAGTTATTGGAGCAAGTCCAGAGGAGGGCCATGAGGATGATAAGGGGGCTGGAACACCTCCCAGATGAAGACAGGCTGAGAAAGTTGGTGCTTTTCAGCCTGGAGAAGAGAAGCTCTGTGGAGACCTCAGAGCAGCCTTCCAGTATCTTAAAGGGAGGGGTTACAAGGATGCTGGAGAGGGACTCTTCATTAGGGCTTGTAGGGGTAAGAAGAGGGGTGATGAGTTTAAAGTTAAACAGGGGAGATTTAGGTTGGATATGAGGAAGGTCTTCCCTGTGAGGGTGGTGAGGCACTGAAGCAGGTTGCCCAGAGAAGCTGTGGCTGCCCCATCCGTGGCAGTGTTCGACGCCAGGTTGGATACAGGGGCTTGGGGCAACCTGCTCTAGTGGAAGGTGTTCCCTGCCCATGGCAGGGGTTAGAACTAGATGATCTTAAGGTCGTTTCCAATCCAAACCATTCTGTGATCTGCCAGTAAAAATTCTACTTTCTTTTTAATCCAGCATGTTGTGTGTGTCTTGGAAAAAGTGCATATATGAAATTTTGTGGTAGGTTGAGAAGGGCAAGATACTATTGTTACTATTCTTATTTTGTTTAGAATTGCACGCAGCTGTTTTCTGAGTAACGATGGTAGTTTGAAATACCACTGAATAATCCACTTTTAAAATACCAGGTCCATTTTTCCATTGTTCTTGCTGGGTTCATATATTTCAAATTAAGTTACTTGAAAATTTGTTCAATGTTTCCTGCTTCCTGTCAGCTTTTTTTACCACTTCCTTTACACTTACCATACACTTACTGTACACTTTACACAGTGATGTGAGGAGTGAAAAATAATTGTGTTATAGTGGAACTGGGACAATACTGTGCTGCTTTAAATCACACACACACACAGAATCACACAGAATCCCAAGGGTTGGAAGGGACCTCAAAAGATCATCTAGTCAAACCCCCCTGCAAGAGCAGGGTAACCTAGAGTACATCACACAGGAACTTGTCCAGGCGGGCCTTGAATATCTCCAAT
>JAVHNC010033564.1:0-11065 GCA_034782935.1 Micropsitta keiensis | reverse complement strand
ATTAATATTTTTCTGTCAAGATCAGTGCTGCTTTCTCTTGCACTAATTGTCAGAATATCTTGCTAGGGCTACTGGAGGGTAGTGGTGTGCTTCAAGACCATCACATCACAGAAAAATGATTCAAAGGCAAACTGTCCTGCACCCTCTGGTATCAACTTGCAAATTAGCATCTGGAATGTAATTAAACAAGCTTAATGAAAGTAGCAGCTGAATACTACTGGAAAAGACAATCAGCTTTTTAGCCTCTGATATATTCTGTACTATTGAAGCTGATCACCAAACGCATTGTGTGAGCACAGTTAAAAAAAATTAGCATTTATTTGAAGAATAGGGACTGTTTTTCATTCTGTTATGCTTTTGGCATGCACTGGTGTCCCATGAGAGCCATGCCACAGCAGATAGTGCACAATATTTATAAATCCATGACAGGCAATAATAGCAACTTGAAAAATTCTTTTGCTAGAATTTCAAGTTGAGAGCTGCCAAAAGCGGAGAGGATCAAATCTGCAGTGGCAGCTGCTGTGCCCTACAGTTAGAATCGTAGACTTTGAAGATGCTCAACTTGAAAAAAATAAAACCTAAAAAAAAAAATAAAGAAATAAAAAAAAATAAAAAGACGACTGCAGGCTTAGCCAATTTTTGCAGGTTTCTAGAGCCCTGGCTCTCTGCCTTTTGAAGATGAGTTGCTGAAGCTTCTACCACTGCCTGAGGTGTGCTAACACCAGCAGGATGTGTTTTTTTCCATAGACTTAGTGTGTCTTCAGATTTAAGTAGCACATGCTTTATCAATGCCAACTGTGATGGTCCTTTCCCTGGCTGCAGTGCTGGGGGATGATCTTGACCCAACATCCTTCAGAGAAACGGCTAAGATAGGTGGTGACGTACACAAGTGCCACTTCTGCAGTCTGATTTATGGAGGCATGTTTCATTGTGAAGCAAGTGCTGGCCTCTAGAGGAACCATTATAGATTGCTGAAGATGTGAACACTTTCAGCCCTGAAGGCCTATAGATGCTTCAGAAATGTAATGCCAAGCACCTAACTACTGTGGAACAATATTAATCTGTCATGTGGGCAGCTATGGATCTACTTTAAAAAACGTAAGTGGAAGAACAGCACATCTAATAGAGCGTGTTGAGCTTAGATCTTTCATTGCAGCCAATTTTTCTTTCAATAGCATTTTGATAGAGTAGCCACATGGTTGTTAAACCGTACAGTCATATTTTGCAAATGTATTAATGCCTTCTGGTGTTAAACAGTAGCGAAGAAATACTCTGAGGTGGTGGATATGGAAACCATCATGATCTGGGGAAAAAGTCTGCAGTGGTAAATGCTGGAGTTCTGGATTCACGTATACTGTGGGTGGTGAATTCCTAGGTAGATTGGGGTTATGTATTTTATTGTGGTATTTGACTTAAGTTGTTTGAAAAGTAGAAGCATTTTGTCTGTAGAAGAAAGACTTGATGTACAGCAAGGCTATGTTGGAGCTTTCTGATGAGAGCTTTCTGCTTTGGCAAGGAAACAGGCTGCTTGTAACTTCGTTTCTGTATTTCATCAGAACAGCCAGGTTTAATAAAAAGAGGATTCAAACTGAAGAGAATCAGTAGAAGCCACAGAAAGTGGTGTTGTTGCAGGGAAAATAGAGTAAATCTGTGTAGTGAGTTCAGGGGCATGGAATAGGTAGGAGGAAAAAAGGGAAGCAGGTAAGTATGCAGGTATTTAATAATTAATAGATCACCCCAAAAATGTGAGGTTATATTTACAGTCATTTCTGATTCAGTTTTTAAGTGTGTCAGGAAATCACATGGTACTGAAAACAGAAATATTCTGGAGGGGTAAGAACAGATTAAAAGTAAGAGGGGGCTGTTCTGAATATATTCCACTTGGAGCATAGGCACAAACTGTGCTGTCTGAAAAATGGCATCTTGTTCTGCTGCCAGCGATGGTCACTCCTTCAGCTGCTGGCCAGGTTTGCTTTTGTGATGGTTCTGCAGTGATTTCTGTTAACTTACCTGGTTCTGCCAAACACAGGTTAAGGAGTGATCCTTTGAGCAATTCAGCTGGCAGGTTTGGGTAATCCTTTGCAGAAGGAGAGATGATGGGCAGAGAGGGGGAGTTGGAGCCTTTTCCAGTTAATGGTTGTAGGGGTTTTCCTAAAGAAATTATACAGAGTAAGAGCACTGGAAGCTGCAAAATTCATAGACTTGGACTCTTTGGGTCCACAGTTTTGTTTCTCGTTTCGTCACTGATTTTTGAGGTATTTCTGAGTGGTCCCATATCCCCAGAGTGAAGCAGAATGTTCTCCTCCGGATGCAGCTTTCACCGTGTACCTCTTATTTCAGTAAAATAATGCATCAGGTGTAGTACAAAATATTATGGAAACGTCACTTTCTTCCATTTTCCAACAGCTGACATAGAGATCATGCAAATCTTTCTGTGCTCCTATTTCCTACTGTCCCTCAATATGGTGGTATTATTTTTGTTTATTAACTACAGACAATAATAGTGAGCTATTTTGGGAAACTGTCAAAACTCTAATCTTCAACAATAGTTGTCTCATCAGTCTTATTTAGCCTGCATCTGTGTGATTCAAGGCTCAAGAGCAATGACAAGCTGCATATGAATTCTGTATTCATTAGTGATGGTGATCAAAATGCCTGTGTCCCTGCCATAGGGCTCAGGTGTGGAAGTCTGCAGGCTAATCCCACCAGCTGACATTTGGAGGTTTAATGACTCCATGGGAAGGTGACCACTTGCTGGGAGGTTTGTCGGCTGAACTCGGGCAGCAGACAATAGAGATCAAGCCAGACTATCAGAGTTAAGCTGGAGAGCCTGCCTGAGATACTTGAACCCCTGTTGGTGTCAAACACAGAGATTAAGTAAATGGAGAGGGAAAAAAATCTGACTCCATGAACAAAAATAAGTACTTAGCATTTGTGTGCTCTGTGTATCTGTTTATTTCATTACCCAGTGACAGGAACTGAGACTGTTAGTGGCATATCTTCACTACCCTTTCTGACAGTGCTCGTGGTGATAGAGATCTTGTGCTTTCCTTATGTACCTGTGTTATCATCTTCTTCAGAGAGATGAGCTTCCATGGGTAGATATTTGGTGTTAGTGCATAGAGTCATGCAGAAAGTAAAAGCTTATTGTGCTATTTCTTATTTTTAGATTAAAATTATTCTATGCTAAGCTGGTTTCTGCTTGGCACGTTGGACAGTTAATACTCTTCTCATCTGCTTTCACAGAATTGTACGTTGGATTGATTTCCTCTGCAGAACTAGCATGAAACAGGAAATATGGGCTGATTTAAAATGTGCTAGCTGGCTGTGCTCTGGAGTGGGTAGGATTACTGGAGAAGTGTTCTGAGGTGTGCTTTCTGAATATATCACACACGCTCTCTGTGCAGAAATCAGGTGGGAAACTGCCGACAGGATCAGTCTGAGTTACCTGTGATGCCCAGTAGCACTTTCTTCTAGTTTTCTGTTTACAGACTGTATCGAGGGAAATAAATTTTACCCGAGTTTAAATTGGGCCTTGCTGCATGACAAAGAGCAACAATTTCTTCACCTTTATGAAAGTAACGCTTAAACTTTGTATGTAATAATGTAGACAAGCCAGCCAGAAGCAGGGCTCCGTGTTAAGAGATCATTTCACTGCACGGGGTAGATGTAGGACAGGTAATTATTTTTGATGCATTTCTCAGGAGCAGGTGTTGCAGTGTAAATTGTTTCAGTTTGTGCCTCTCCCAGAACTGCAGAACATGGGCAGAACAACACTGGAAAATATTTCACATGGCACAGAGCCCGAGTGCTGCTCCTGCAGCCAGGACTGTGGAGGCAGGGGAAGACTTGCCTGAGCAGGGAAGAGGGAAAGGGAGCAGGGTAGAGGGTGGGAGCCAGGGCTGGAGGGGGAGCAGCTCCCTTCAGTCACTAAGCTGCATGGAGCAATTTGGGGTATTGGGAAGGAAAAACTATCCCAAGACTTCTTTTCCCAAATGGTGAGCTTCATTCGCTTCCATCCTTTTTTCAGAGGGATAGCCTCATGGACAGATCTGCTTTATTTGGAGGAGATGTGTTATGGCTGGATATTAATTCTTCTGATATGCAGTAGTAATATATAGCAATTGTCATATTTTGTGTGGTTTACATACCTGGCTTCTTCCTGATGGCTGAGGCTCAGTGTGTTACTGCATGGGAATGTAGCTGTATAGAAGACTGTGGATATTGTGCTGCCTGCAGTAGAACTTCCAGCCTGGCAGAATTTACAGCTCGGTTGGTGTTGAGCAGGTTCTTTTATTTTGAGAGGCAGTTCCCTAAAAACCCCATGAACTTCACCTGGACATAAGCAGCAATGGATGGAGTGAATTTTCCTTCTTAGTTCAGAGCATGGGAATAACAGTAAAAGAAATCCTGTAGTTGTGAGAGAAGCTTGTGATTTAATTCTGTACCACTGGAAATACGTATTGTAGTCATCTTTGTGTAAGGCACAGGAACTGATGTTATTGAATAGTAGTTCCAAATCGTAAGTTTCTCGCCTTGGCAGGTAATTTGGCATAAATTGTTAATGTAAATCCAGGTTAGCGGGGAAGACATTATTTTACTAAAAAAGATAAACTGCTGATTAATTCAGTATAGAACTCAATTACAAATTGAAAGTGTCTCTGCGGGACGCCAGTACCCTAAAGACAGCAGATGTTGAATTGATACTCCAGCATATTTCACACTGGTATGAAATATTAACATGGTTTATTATACTTGTGTGGTGTACGGTATCAGAAAGGGGGAGGTGATGATGAGTCTGGGTGCAGGCGTCTACCATCGGAACATGCAGGAACTGTAACGCTGAGACCAATAATTAGGAACTAAGGTGCATTGTATTCGGGAAGTTCTTAATAGAAAACAGTTAGAAAAATAAACACTGACTTGTGTATTATTCACAACAAAACTGACATGAAGTGCACTGAAGAATCACCTCATCTGTGATCTATGAATGAATGGAAAGATGTTTGTATTAGAACTCAGTTGCTGAGTTTCAGCAAGACTGCTGCTCAGTGCTGTGCTCACATTTCTTTTCATGTCGTTTCCTGCCCATGCCATGTTTTTAGCTCAAGATTGTTACTTCCTAGTTTTTCTCTATTTTCCATGTAAAGCAGGCAGCACATTAACCCTGATGTGTTCATAATCCAGGGATTTAAGCAAGCTGGGGTTTTCCTTTTTCATGTGCTGTGGTGGTGGCGGCACAGCCGCTGTAGACTGTGCATGTGAGAATGCCCAGTGAGGAACGGAGGAGTGCAGTGGCACAAGGAAATACAGGAATGAAACCGGCCTGGGCTTTTTGTTTTTCCTTTTAAATACAAGTCCAGCTCTGAAACCTGATCTAGGATTGAGACAAATGCATTTGAATTCGCTGCTCCAAGCAGAAGTTCCACAGCACAGGATGTGTTCTGGAGTGAAAATTCTCATCATATTAAATAGCCTTTGAGCCCTTAACACTGTTGTGCAAATACCGAGTCATTCACTTGCCTTCCTGCAAGTGAATTCAGATAATATTTCAGAACTTGGAGCATTTCACTTTCTCGTTAAATAAGGCTGTGGAAGCAGAAGTGGAAAATAACATGATGCGTGTTACCTTGATTTAAAACAACCTAGCTCTTTAACACACAAAGGAAGAGTCACTGTTTCACTGCCCTCTCCCCTTTCTGCTTTAGAAACTAATACATTTCTGGTTTTTTTTAGCCTTTAACATCTATTCAGTAAAAATAAATAAACTTGCTGCTGGTCTTCCAGATCCTGATTTTTCATAACCCCTTTTTGCCTTTGGTGCAGTGGTTGCTTTAGTTCTTCCTACTTGCAGCTTCTACCTCGTAAATGTTTCTTTGTGCTGCGTTCATTTGGCATGTCAGTTTAATCTGGTTTTCTGTGACTGGGAACCCTGATCTTACGTTACCTCTTTTAAGAGCGTCTTTTGCCTTGTTTGGACTGTTACATCTCAGCATTCCACCTCAAGCTTGGTAACGTGGTAGAGCACAAACAGAAAAAGATGGTGGAAGGAAGGTAAGGTAGGTGAGGGGCAGATTCAAAGGGCTGCCTGCTCTTGGGCTTCATTCACCTGCTCAGAGATGAGAGAGAAGCAAACTACTTTGTCTAATAAAACCCCCTACATTATGAAGCGAGGTCATTCATCCATGGATGGGGTCCTGCTTGAAATGAGTATAACTATTTTTTTTTGGTGAAGCCCTCTTAAATCTGAGTGGTTTAAATTAGAGCTGCCAGCCCCTTTCCAGCTTCAGAAGGGAGCCAAAACAAATTCTCACTAATGGAGTTTTTCAGCCTCCCCTTACAAGAAAAACACAAAGTACTTCGCTTCTCAGTTTTGTTCTCTCTTTGGACTTACCCAGCAGATTTTAGCATTGCTTCCAGTCACATATTGATCTCTACCACAGCTTCTCCCTGCAGGCAGACTTGCACATCCTCTCACATGTTGTACTTGGCTGATTACTCTTCCGAAATCTAATTATGCTTCTGTAGGTGCTTATGTCCTTCAAGAGGTATCGCTTTCCCAGCCCCAAATTCCCAACGCTCCTTTATAGATCTATTCTTTATTATCAGTGTCCTCCCTGAGGCTTCTCATTCTTTTCCTCCCCTCCCCACATGAGTCTTGTTGATTCTCACTTAAAGTGGGATCAACTTTTTACATCATGGAACCCATTTCATTCTGTTGTAAAAACCAGCGTGGTATTTGAATTGGTTTAATTTTACAGATATTGCTCGGCACCATCGTACCCGTTCTGTACAAATATTCATTGTGTACCCTATTGCAAATTCTTGTAAGACTTGCCCTTGGAGCACTGCACTATGTACCCCATCTGTGACAGCCTCCTGGTGACCTGCAGAAGGGGTTCATTTCACTTGAGTAAGAACTTAAATTAGCCTTTCTAGTTTTAAACAGGAGCTGCCTTTCCCAGTTTTAACTTGCTTGCAAAGTTACCAAATGCTGGGAAAATAATACTCTCAAAATCATTCCAGCTGCTCCTTTTATTGCTGGAGGGATAATGATAAACTTGTTTAAAATCTGCTAGTAAAGACAGTATTGATGTGATGTAGAAATAGCCACATTTTCTGCAGGAAAGTGTCTCTGTTTTCCTTTGGTAGCATTTGAAATCTAAAAATCGCTTAAGTGAGAAGAGAAACTTGGTTCAAGTCATATACAAGAATAATGTGTAAAAGTTCCTCGTTGGTGCTGTTTGGGACTTGCAGCATAGCAGCTGCAGAGAGGTAATCTATCAGTTCTTGAGTGTCCACAAAATGCAACTCTCCAGATAACAGGTTTAAAGTAAAGATTTAATACTGGCTCTATCTACTATGATGTTGCAGTGACAGTTTAAAACTCATTCTCTAAATCTCAGCAGACTTTATAGCTAGCAGTGGGCCCATATAAAGCTTAATGGCATTACAACACATAAATCATCTTTTAAAGATGCTACCAGTAGCGCCAATATTAAATGCAGACAATTGTCTGTGTTATAAATAATTTATCAAACACCGTTTCAGATTAGCCTTCCATGCTGAGTTATTTATTTTAGCCTTTACTGTACTATTCCTAAGACACGTTTTGGGAGATCCATTACTGGTCACTTTAATGAACTTGAGGGTCTGGTTTTTCCCCCCTCCAGCACTCTGGTACATCTGCGGTGACCATTACACGGCTGAGCTGGACCTCTTTGTGCCTTTTACAAGTGCTGCCCATTTGTCATGTAGTGGTAAATGGAGTTGCACATTGGAGTCCTGGGACACATTGTGTGATGTGGTGATGGAGACAAACAGATAGCTCTATAAAGTGCTGCTTGTCACGACCGACTTGTGTTACAGTACATCACTCTGGTGGTAATCTCATTTAAGAAGCAGTGTGGACCCGAGAGAATGATATTCCCAGTTAGCTTGGTCTTTGCAACCATAAAGTAGGAAGTGCTCCTTTTATATACTCTGAACTTTTAGGGTTTTTTAAGAATATTTGTAGCTTTCCATAAGAATATGTGGAAATGCTGGGAAATGAACATGCACCAACTCCAAACAGCTGTTATTTACAAAAACAGATAAACACCTTCCTTCATAGGGAGGTTGTATTTGTAGCTTTATTTATCAAGCCACTTATGAGAAAAAAAGGTGGAATGTGCCTAACAGCACACAGGGAGCTGAAAGGACAGGTGTGAGAGCAGAGATTTTACTTGCCTGAATTTTTCAGGGTAGAGACAGTCTAAAATCCAATGCCACAAAACCACCACCCTTCCAAAACACTGTGGCTTTGTGGAGGTCTCTGTTTTTGTTTCGTTCATCTTCCAACACCTGTTTTTAGTATATAAACAGCGGTAAAATAGGGCTGTATGGGATTTTTGGGCTCTGTAGCGTAATTCTGGGGACTTCTATGAGTAGCAGAGTTACAACAGAGGAACCAGTGCCTTCAGCACCGTGCATGGATAAATCAACCAGCTGAACAGTAGGAACGTGTAATTGCAAGGACCGGCATTCTTCTTTGTTTTTAGGTTAAATGTCCGTGTTGACCCATGTCATGTTGTGTTCACTGTGGAAAGAGCATCATGGAAACCTTCCCAGTGAAATAGCTGTGATTGCAATGCTGCCAGATCATTTTGGTCCCTTCCTCCCCCCGCCCCAACAACTGAAGCCTTGCAGTTCCTGGGCTGTTTTCATGAAATATAAATAAAAATTGGGTGAACAGTAGTTTTATTCTGAAGGAACAATGTTGCTCTTTGTTTTGAGGTCCTGTACCATTTTGTGGGTATACGAGAAGCACAATGTGAAGCTAGTTGTAAAGGAAAGACAAGCTGGCTGACTTTATGTGCCAGCCGCGGGCAGCACTGAGACACAGTGAATTCCCCAGTGAAAGGTGTGTTTTAAGCTGCTGTTTCTGTCTTGTGAGTGCTTGTTACAGCTGGCAAACATACAGGGAGTCAGCGGAGTGCTGGTACTGCTGCTCTGGTACAAGCTGTTAACTGGTGAGAGTCAGCTTTTCCAGACCTTTTTTTTGTTGTTTGTAAAAAAGGGGAGTTTCACTTTGCTTTGAATGTCTCTGTTAGAGATGCTCAAATTTTTCCCATCTTCCCTGAGTCAGCCCCGGCTCTCCCTTCCCTCCTCTTTGAGGTTGGCACTTCAGGGCAGGATCAAAGTGTTTGAAATTAGAAAGTCTCCTCCTTATGGTGGTGACTCATCCGCTG
Source organism: Micropsitta keiensis (assembly GCA_034782935.1). Classification (NCBI taxonomy): domain Eukaryota; kingdom Metazoa; phylum Chordata; class Aves; order Psittaciformes; family Psittacidae; genus Micropsitta; species Micropsitta keiensis. Next base: position 1,835 of record JAVHNC010033564.1, on the reverse strand, counting down.
GCTTTGGTCAAGTGCTTTGCACTGGGTGATATGAATAGCAGAAAGGGGAAGGGATGGATGTCTGCATTTCCTAAGTCCTGCAGCTTCTACACCCAGAGCATGCAGCTTGGAGGGCATATCTGCTTATCCTCACTTCATAGCCAAGCTATCATAGCTTTTTCTTCATCTTTACTTTAAAACCAAAGCGAAATATGGCAGATTTTACCCAGGGAGGAGATCTTGTTGAATCTGAGATCTGATCAGATCAATCAAATTGTTTGATCCTTCGTTTGCTGCAGGGAGTGTGGAACGATGAGCAGCCAAGTGTTTCCCCAGGCTCCCACAGGGCAGAGAGTTGTGGCCAGCCAAAGCCAAGGCTTGATTTTTACACCTCAAGCATTGCACCGAAATGTTCTTTTTTTAAGTCCTGGCTATGTTTTCCCTGTGAGGAATTTGGCATCATAACAGGCTCTTGCTCTTCGGTGTGTTGGGTGCATGCAGTGCACAGGGCTCCCCTGCAGGGATGTTCTCTGTTGTCTAACACTGGTTTGCAGCAGTAGACTACATGTTTTTGTAGCTCCCGAGGTTTGTAACAGCTTTGTGCAACCTGGATTTGTGCAAGAAGCCAATTTGTCATGGAAAGGGTTTCCTGGGGGGCAGCTGTGCTCTCCTCACCACTCCAGATGCTTGGAAGGACCTTAAAAATGAAGGGGTAATAATTACTTCATGGCTGGAAGATGCACAGATTCATCCCATTAGCGCACTGCTTGCAGCCCTCCTGAGCAGTCCTTGACTGGACACCTTTGCCTGGGACATAGCGGAGGATCCAACATTCATCCCAAGATGTGGGCTCTGAGCCCTGGCACAGTGGAGATCCCTCTTGGCCTTGCTGTGATGTCAGGGCTTGTCTGTGTCACCCCAACCAGGAGCATGTTGGTACATGCTCAAACCCACCTGAAGAAGCCAATGTGGGGCCACCAAGGAGGTTCTCCCCTCCCAGCTCCTTTTAGCTCTGGGGTAAAAGCTTTCTTGAGGGGTGCAGGCAACTACTTGAGGTTCAAGATGAAGTGATGTTTTTAATCACCGGTGGCAGCAGTGATGGACACGACACTGCATGCAGCTTTCTCCCTCCCATTCTGGTCTCCTCTTCCTGCAGGGACTTGGTGGTGCCTGGCAGGACCGGAGGCAACTGGAGCATGAGGGGTTTCACAGCATTTTATGCAGCATTTTGCGAAGAGAAGCAGCAGATTGTGACAGTGACTTTCATTCATAGCACCGAGATGTGTATAAAAGCAAAACTTTCCTTAAAACTCCTTTTTCTCCAGGCATTGCATTTCCTCTTAATACGTGGAAATTACATTATTGGCCAGTGCGGTCCCAGCATTTATTTTTAACATTTTCATGTCTGCTATGGGACAGGAAGCGACAATAGCAGTCCATAGCATCCAAAGATAGGAACTAGTTTGTTTTATCTTTGCTTTGGCCATGTTAAATTTTGCTGAGCATGCCTTGGCCGAGCTCCAGGGTGCTGGACCAAGCCCACCATATTTAGAGAGAAGTGAATAATTACTAGTTTGTGGTAGTGATGTGGGGAGAAAAGAAACAGTGTTTGCAAAATGCTTTGAAGATAATGACACCCCCCAGTTTTATGAGTGGCAGTGTTACAGAGCGTGCTCTAGATAGCTTGTTAATGCTCTGTGGTTAGAGGACCAGACAAGAAACACCATTTCCAATGGCACCCAATTTGGACTTCCTTTAAGAAGGGAGTGGTGAAAGGGAGGGCTTAGTCAAAAATAAATGAGCATCTCAAAGGCAGATGGTCCTATTCACAGACCTAAAATTACACCAGCGGAGGG
>JAVHNC010032960.1:0-10179 GCA_034782935.1 Micropsitta keiensis | reverse complement strand
AAAGAAAGAAAAGAAAGAAAAGAAAGAAAAGAAAGAAAAGAAAGAAAAGAAAGAAAAGAAAGAAAAGAAAGAAAAGACGGGAGGGAGGGAGGCAGGAAGGCAGGAAAAGAAAGGCAGGAAAAGAAAGGCAGAGAAAGGCAGGAAAAGGAAGGGAAGGGAAAGGGAAGGAAAGGGAAGGGAAGGGAAAAAGAAAGGGAGAGGGGAGAGGAGAGAGGAGAGAGGAGAGGAGAGAAAAGGGAAAGGAAAAGGAAAAGGAAAAAGCCCAACAATGATTAAAGAACAATTTGATGAAATTGGGGGGGAAAAATGGTTTTAGTGTTGGTTTTGTTTGCCTGGTTGGTTGTTTTTTTTTTTTTCTCTCCCCACTGAGGGATTGAAAAGTTCAGTGAGCAAATAAACAGAAGCTGATGAAAGTCAAGCAATCACGCATATAACGAAGAGTCTATTAGCTGCCTGGAGAGCACTGAAACAGATATTAAAATATTTTTTAGGACAATACGTGGGATGGAAATTGTGGCTGCACTGAAAAAGGAAGAAAATTACTAAGGCTGACTTAACAGGCTAACAGCTTTTTTGCCCAGTCCAGCAGTTCCATGGTCTGTTTGAATCTCTGTCTAGAACTTTCCAATTTAGGGCTTCATCCTCTGAACAGTGCTGTTGTATGTAGCTCTGTTGATGCCAATCTAAACAAAGTAATTTCACCAGTTTGGGGTCCTAGAGCCTGATAGTCTGTAGATGTAGCTCTGCCACCTCTACTATAAGCCATGCAAATGCTTATATTTGTAGGGGATAACCAGTCCGATAAAAACGCTAGTGACACTTCTGCCTAATACTCAAAGCAATGAGTAAGGCAGAATACAAGTTTGTATACACCTGAAGATGAGTCTTCTCTCTTTCAGATTTTTAAATCAGTATCACCTCTGAATTCTGAGCAAAACAAGTGATCTGTAAAATGTATCAATTCAGAAATTAAAGACCATCTAGTTATAGCTGTCCTGCCACAGGCAGAGACACCTTCCACTACACTTGGTTGCACAAAGCCCTGCCCGACCATGACCACTTCCAGGGATGGGGCAGCCACAGCTTCTCCAGACAACCTGTTCCAGTGCCTCATCACCATCATAGTGAAGAATTTCTTCTGTATATCTAATTTAAATCAAATCTCCCCTCTATCAGTTTAAAGCCATTCCCCCTTGCCCTATCTTTGCATGTCCTTGTAAAAAGTCCCTCTCCAGATTTCTTGTAGGCCTCTTTAGGTACTGGAAGGCTGCTATAAGGTGTCCCCTGAGCTTTCTCTTCTCCAGGCTGAGCAACCCCCACTCTCTCAGCCTGTCTCCACAGGAAAGGTACTGCAACCTCTGATCATCTTCGTGGCCTCCTCTGGACTCGTTCTAACAGGTCCACATACCTCTTGTGTTGGGGGCCCTGGCACTTTTGCCGACTTGCAGTCTCTCCCTAGGCTCTGGGCATGTACTGCTGGCACTCCAATCGAACTGGTAGGAGTGGGAAGTTTTGAGGTTCCCCTCCTCCAGCAACTTTAAAGCCCTTTTCAGCAGCTTGGCAAGCCTATGACTGAAATGCTCTTTTCCTTCTGATACATAGGCCCCATCAGTCTCTGGTAGTGCAAGTTTCTCAAAGTGAGTCCCATGGTAGGTAGGTTGCTTTATGAGTGAGCATGCTTACTTGTCAAAATGACTAATCAGCCCATTGTAAACAAGAGCTTCTCTTGTGTACAGACAATAACAGGACACCTGAAACAAAAGTGTTGCGTATGAAGGTTTTTCTAAAACTGGCCAGCAAAATTTCTCTTACCTCAGGGATTTTTCTTGTCCTATTTTTACATGGGGTACTACGTATTGCTGCAACTACATCAATAAAAAAACATTAATTCCCTATGAGGGAGGCTGATAAGCTGTATAAAAGGGACTTACACCAGCCTATTCCCACTGTATGTTATAGCACTGTAACAGGATATGCAATATTCACATTTCTCTAGATATGAAATGCTGTACTTGGTGCTTGAAGATAAAACAGGGAAATCAGATACTGCTTCAGTGGGGGCTGACAGCATTGCAATGCCTGCAGGGAAAAGAAAGCTATGCTCCCCGGAGAAGGGGGCTCCTGATAGTGCAGAGAGGTTCTTCTGTACCAGGGGTTCCAGACCAGAAGAAGTGCTGTGGGAAGCAGTGGGGGGCCTGCTGTCCACCACTTCCCAGGCTTGAACCCGGAAGAAAAAGCAGTCTCACCAAACATCAGTGGAGAAGCTATAAAGCTGCCTGGACATAAAGAATGCCTGGAGAGGCTTGGCTGGAGAAAAAAGAGGCTGGTGGCATAAAGGAGGCTAAAAGGAAAAGTTCCCTGTAACTCTCCTGGATAGCTGTGGTGGTGGTGGGACTCAAGGCACTCCCTGGCAGCTGTTCATCTTTTTTTTGTCATTAAATGTAAATCCTAGCCTTCCCCTCCCCATGACATAGGCTGAGGCAAAGTGACTCAGTCTCTCTCCACAGCAGTAGACCTCAAAGCAAAACATAATCCCATTAACACAATAACCTAGGTTACTCATCTACAATTTCTGCAGGCTCCTTCCACGTCTCCTTCTCTCTGATGTGCCATTTCTGTAGTCCCAGAATGCTTTACTCTAAATTAGGTCTGCTGTCACAGCTGTTCAAGACACTTCATCTCCCCAGAGTTTGCATTCCTGGATTAAAAATTGCTGCAAGCTGGCCTGTCTCCCGTTGTGAGCAAGGGGAAAGGTTTCAGCTTGTGCCATGCAAAAAACACTTGTTCACTTGCTGATTTCTCCCTAGGCGCGTGCCATCACAGAAAAATGCAGTTACTTGGACTGCATAGGGATAAGGAAGGGCTGAAGCACCATACTACACAGTCACATGTATTAATTGCTTAAATGAACATACACCAAAAGCAAGTGATTTTAAGCACTTAAAGTCTGAATTTGAGACAAGGCCTCTGAAGCCCACCCTGGTTTTGATCCTCCTGATACTTTCTAATAATAATCCTAGCACAACTGTGAGCACCAGCAAGTTTGAATAAAAAGAAGGGGGGAAAAAAAGGGAGAAAGGATTACTTACAAATGATGAGGCAGGAGACAATTTAAACCAGTTTGACGAGGTGCGACTGAGCAAACATTGACAGACTATAGCAAGTTACTGCAAAAACTGTGAGACAAATCCCATCCCCTTTGCCACTGCACTGAGGGCAGTGCTGCTTTTAGCAGAATCCCTTTGACTCAGCTTAGCACTCAGGTGAGCACATTATTGGGGTGCAGGCCTTGCCAGTGGGTGTATTTTAGCCTCCTAATGGCACATTTGAGATGTTTGTTTTGCAAGTAAATCTAAGCTGCTGGATTGTAAGTGTACCAATTAGGTTTGGCCCAGTGTAAAGTTTCTTAGCAGTTAAGCTGGTCACTGGAGTTAATTCATTAGCTCCTGTACATGTGCCACAGAAGGTTTATTTTAGCCTTTGAACACATAAAGTCAAGGTGAACAAAATCAGAAAGTCTTAAAATTAGGCTCTTGTATTCCTCTTCTAGACACACTCAGCTAAATTAAACCAACAGTGTACCGGGTGCAAAAAGGCTGGTTTTCATCTCCTTTTTTGTCCAAGTACCTTGGAGTACTAATCCATATAATGTACAAAGAAGCTGTAAAAACTTCCTTCTAAAATTATAACAACAGAAGAAATTAGGTCAGCTATGAAAGAGTAGGTTGGATATAATCAAGTTATAGTACCCCTGGGACACAAAAGGTAGCGCTTTTCACATTTGCATTTCGTCAACTTACACAGCTTATTGCTGTGGGAGGAATTTAAGACAAATAACAGTAAGACAGGATTTGCCAAAATGTTGGAAAACTGTTTGATCATTAATCGCATTTGCTAGGACTGTGATTAGGGTAATTGCTCCGTATTTCTTTTCACAGATTTCCTTGTCCATGGGGGGATCAGGAAGGACTACCCCCTACCCCCATGAAGTGCAGTGCAGCTTAGTTGGCTCTTTCTGGCTCTTTTTTTTCCTGAAGCATCAAATATTTGCTCTTGCAAAGGCACAATACTAATGGATGGACACTGAGTAGCCAAGTAGTAGATCTAGGAAAGTAATATCTGTTTAATTGTAATTGTATCTCATTTTCTTTCTAAGTGAGTAGTTATTCTTTGGACTGGGTTTTTGGGGTGGGTAGCAGTGGGAACGTTCAGCTCGGGTTTGGATGGACTTCCATAAAAGCTGAGCTTCAGAAATACCACCTAGTACTTGAAAACACTTCCTTTCCTTGGTGTGGCTAGTGGCAACAATAGCACGCAAGGTCTCAGGCTGTGTCAGTGGTTGTGTCATGTATTAATGCTGCCTCCCCAGTCTGGCTCTAGCTTCCTTTTTTATTACACAACTGCATAAAAAGGTTCTTGTCTAAACCTGAAGCAATATTTGAAAACTCTGTTCTAATTACTAGCACATGCATTTCTGTGACACACATCCCTGTGGAATCTGGGCATTGCTACTCTAATTTAGAAGCACTGATATCATTATAACAAGCATAATACAGACCCTAGACAGATTAAGAACTCTCTTGGATATTACAGCATTCTTTTGAACAGTGGCTGTAAAAGTTTTCTTGTGGTTTGGGTTTTGGGTTCTTTTGTAATTATTATTTCAACAAGTACATATGAAGCGTGCTCAGTTTACAAGAAAACAAAAAATTCCTGTTCTTCCTGTCAGTGCTACAGGCTCATCCTGTGCTTCAGAAATCCATTTGATTCTTTCCCTCTCAGATCATCAGCTACAAGGGTTCTGTAGGATAAATTTATGCCTTGTTTACATTGAGCAAAGCTGTCTTCAGGTTCTGCTGTCAGTGTGTGTGCACAACATGGAATTGCATCCAGCTCATTTGCTCTCTGCTATGTTGTTTCTGAAGAGCCAAGAGGATTAGAAAAAGCAGAAAACATTTGTTGTTATTAAACCCAGTTCATCTGACTTTAAGTAAACAAAGTAATAAATCTATTAAGAAATAAGATACAACTTTTACAGTTACTTGCCAGGAGAGAGCTATGCCTTAAGGAAGAAAGAGAATTGAGGAGTTTTATGCCAGAGGCATTCCTGAGAAAGGTAAGGAGGTATGCAAATAGAAATCTAATCTGGTTCTGACGTATGTGCTTCGGCAGAAAGCTATTGTTAGACAAACATGTTGTTCCTGAGCAGCAGAACTAACGAAGCCTGATTTCCTACGGATTTGTGTCCTTTGTCCCACATCTTTCTCCTTCACCACAATAATCCCAGCTCTCCTCATGCCTCTGATGACACTGTCACTGCTGAGAGACAACAGACTCTGGGGTTAGTCTGGAGCTATAAAAATACTCACTGTCAAGCATGTGTGTGCTGACTGGCCAGCTGGCTGGCAAGCAACATATAATGGCTGAGATCTTCCTGCCTTTTCTTCAGTCAAGGTAGTAACCTGACTCTCTGTCCTTCATCCCACTGCCAGATTTCATGAAATGCTTTTAAAAAGATAATTATGTTCAGCATTATCACTCCTTCAACTTTAGTCAAAATCTGATTTGCCAGAGGGTTACGAAGAATTATTAGGTACAGGACAAACACCGATTGCATAAGCTTTGTTTCCACAGGAAACCAGATTCAGAAGTTCAGCTACTTTTCTCTTCTTAAAAAACACAAGAAAATCAACAGGGCTAATTAAGAACTCTTCCCACAGTCATTTTTAGCTGCAATAGATTGTGTAAGGAATGGTGGCTGACCTGCTGTCTCACACTGAAAGTTGAGTCTGATTTATTTTTTTTAATAAAGAAATGTGCAAAACCTTATGTTGCTGCTGCTAGCACCTTTTAGATGGCTAAATATTCCCAGTCTGCTGCACAATCATTATTGCCCCTTTCCAAAGGAATACATGCTGCTCCTCTGTGGTCTGCTCCCTGTGCACCACTCCATTCCCAGCTTTGGGAGAGCTCCACTGGACTACATCTGCACACTGCCTGGATTTCAGACTACATTGAGCAATAAACATCATCTGCTCCAAGTGCTCCCTCTGTCGTATTTGTTTGAATCATGACCTAATGTTTTGGTATTGTTGTTTATTCCAGTTTCTTCAATACACACTCCCACTGCTGCTTTACCGAGCTGCCAATAAAGAACCTTCTTTAAAGGGCCTTAGCTATTTCTCCCCAGGAAACCTAAACAAAGAAGTAAATAACAGCGGAGAGGCAAGCTGAAAGCTTTCACCTCCCAAATCACTTAATTTCATCTCCCCGTCACACCTTAACATCTTGGTTTTGGCAACTCTTCTATTGGCTGCGGAGGGCAGGTTAACAGCACTTTAGGAACAGCAGATGTGTGTCATTTCACCAAAGGTGAAACATGCTGTTGCCAGCAGCACAGTGCTACAGAACAAAGAGAGGCTTGCAGGGCAGCACTGCAACATCTGAGATCTGGATGATGACCAGCAGCTGGAGTTGGTGGATGGAAAAGAAGCAGAGGTTACTTATACCATCAAGATACCAGGAAAGGCTTCCATTTTATGTTTCCTCTCAAGATGGCTGCAGCTTCCCATCAGTCTCAGTTGGGCTGAGGCCAGCTGTTGAAATACTGCTCCACCTCTCCCACAAAAAGTCTTGCAGGACCAGGACAGTGAGGAGCAGCTGAGGTGCCCAGACTGAAGGGGAGCAAGGTAGTAAGGCTGTCTTTAAGTGAGGTGGCTTTTGCAGTCTGGGGCTGAGTGTGGAAGGGAAAGCCCAGATTGTAGAGGGAAGTCAAGAAGACTGTAAAAACCTGAACCACTTATGGGCCTAGGATTTTGGCACTTAATAAATGGCTTTCATACAAGGGTGAGAAACTCCTTTGTTCATATCAGGACTGTGTGTACAGATATAACTGTGTGCATAAACATCAGGGTCGGGCACAGCGAATGTGAAACAGGGCAGATGTGTCCTTCCTTGCCCCTCCCCGCACATGTATATACATACACTTACCCTTTTTTCACCTTTGAACTTCTGGGATCAGAAGATCCATGAAGGTGTAGTGAGGAGGGGAGCACACAGGCTAAAGACTCTTTCTGGGGATTGTTCATCTGCCGAGGACCTAGCAGGAAGGGAGGATAATTGAAGTGCACATTATCTTTAGCTATAATTAGGTGTTCGCATATATTAAAAATAGCTTTAAAGAAATGTAAAAGATTATTTCAGGATGAACATGAGGCTTAGTGTACTTCAGAATCTAGATGTTTACCCTTTCAAATTCATGCTGCATTGAGGGGAGTAGCCTATTAGTGCTGTCTTGGGTTTTACAGTAAATTATCTCAGATGCACTGGCAGAAGATTAGAAGACTTTAAAAATCACATTTTTCATATTCATTGAACAGTAGGGCATGACATGGTTTTTGACCTACTGAAATTACTGTACAAGAAATGCTGTCAGAGTCCTGACACTTGAACCGATGGATGTAATGTGGTAGTTACAGCCCTGGTACAAGTCTCCAGCTAGGCAAAAAAATAAAAAGCTTTTCACTCCAGTGTTTATACAAACCTGCAACAGAGATAAGTTCCCTATGGAGCCCTGTCTTTGCTAACATAAGCATCACACAGTCTAACGTGGCCATGTTGGTTCATGCTAGTCTTCCAGCAAGATTTCTTGCTGCTTCTACTGGACCATTATTCCAAATCCTAAATTCTCCAGTGATCAAGAACATCTTCATCATTTCCATCCTAGATGTATTTATGGCAAGTCTGTGTCCTTCACCTTACGTAATTATTTGCTTTCTCTTCTGTTTGCTACTAACATAGTGCCCTTGAGAGCATGCCCAGAGTCAGCTTAACTTCAGTTTTCATTTGTAAGGCTAAATAAATCATGTTTCTGAACATCCTGCTAGCTCTTCTCCACTTTTGAACTGTTTTTTCTAAAACCCCATGTCTTGTCATCATGAGGTTAGTTCTTAACAGCATTATCTTTGTAACTTCTTCAAGTCAGATGCTGTGGAATCTGAAGATCTATTAGATCTGTTGTGTTTCTTTTGCCTACAAAGTCTGTTATACAGTTATTACCAAAGAAAGGTGCCAGATTAGTCTGACACAATCTACCCTTGGTAAAACTACACTTCTTTTCATGCAATCTTCCTTTTACCTCTCCAAGGATTCTTTCCTTTACATTATTTGAAAAGCCGCCTGTACTACTGGAGGTAGCAATCCATGGTAAATTAAATTGGATGTACTAGGGAAAGAGCTCAGAGGATCATGATTGTCATACAGATCAAATGTGGCTTCTGGAGTCTGACTAGTTGACTAACATTGATCACATATGGGAGAAGAACGAAATCAAGATTCTGACACTGATGCCAGTCCACTGCATCACTGCAAGAAACAAAGCCTGTAATACCTAGCTGTGCGCAGCCATATTTATCGGTCCTTGTCACAAATGCTAGTTACGTATTTGGTGAGCAGTTCCATCCATCTGAGCTCTGTGGTAGCAGAGACCACAAATACAAGAAAAATAAAAGAAAAAACCAAACCAAACAACAACAACCCACATACAGGCCTCTGGAGACAAGGTTTAAATAGAGTGAATCTATTATCCTGGCTAGCTAGGGACTCATCACTGAATTCACCAGTCTTTGCCTTTGGAAAGGCTAGAATCCGTTCTGGGAGAAAAGCCCTTCAACCCTTAGGATCCCAGCAAAAGATTATAGTCTCTCTTTATCCCTCAACAGTCCTATTTCATCCCCACTACAGAAAAGATTATGACAAGGGCCGTTGTTTGCTATCCTCAGGCAGGCTGGGATCTCTTCTGAGAGGGCAGTATTTTGAAGTGCTTGCAGCCCTGGCAGGAAGTGCTATGAAAAATAGGCAGGAGCTACCTCTCTGCTCTTAAAAGCTAGATTTCCCTGTATAATTATCCCAGTAGGAGCTGGAATTTGGAGGACTCATCAGAGTGTGGGACTGAGCGAGGCACAAAGGCTGGCGCTCCCCCCTCCCCCAGCCCTACATGGAGCAGAAAGCAATGCAGCTCCTTTCTCTGGCAGCACAGAGCTCTTCCCCAGCAACAGAATCACGGTACTCTGTGTGCAATGATTTGACGCTGACATAATGCCTCTATATAATCTCTGATCATGGGAACTTCGGCACAGACCCGTTAAACCATCCTTGCCTACATAGCTGCTGTCCAAAATTGCCTCGTAACTTAGCAACTAACTTGCTACTTGCTATCCCTCATAGGCCTTCTTTAATAGTACAATTTCTTGAGCTTTTCCCTTTCATCACGTGTATGTATTTCAAGTTTCACCCTCCCTTGAAGCAATGCTTCAAGAAGCAGCTCAGTTTCTTGGTTTTGGGTATTTTTGTGGCAATCCCTCTAATCTCTCCATAGTAATTCTGTCATATGAGCATTACTACAGCTCATTCTTAGACTTATCACCAAATCACCCAGCCCACCTGTTACTTCAGTAAGGGTCATTAGCAAAGAACAATCACCCTTTGGTAGTTTGCAACTGGGACTCAAACACAGTACATTAGAGCAAGACAGATAAAAGATGTGAAAAATCAATCAACCAACTCCCCCCCACGTTTCAGTTACAATTTTCACACCAAGCCTAATGCAGCTTATATAAAACTTCACGTATTTGCAATAAAGCTTTTCATCCCAGGACCACAGAAAGCAAGCCTCCATTTTCTGGATTAGCATGCTGCTACCACCAGTTAAAGGAACAGGCAGCTCCACATGCTGCAAAGGCAGCCGTCTGTCGCTATTGCTGGGTTTTGTCCAAGAGCAAGGAGGAACTGCATGCCTTAACCTTCATTTATGGACTAAAGTAACTGGCTTTGCTTATGTTTTCTTTCACTGTTGCTACAGTCTTATCTATTTGGTATCTCAGATATTTATACAGTACACAGACTTCCAGTACCTTGCAATTCCCACCCCCTGCTCCCCCGCATTTGTATCTGTTTATACATGATCCTGTGGCTTGTTTTATTCAGAGATACTTGAGTACCTCAGGGTCTTGTGGTTTTGCTGCATGTGGTGATGTTCTAAGAGTGTACAGAAATATTTAAATTGCTACTTGAAATACAATTTGTACAAAAACTTAAAAAAGCATCAATCACCATTGATCATGAAACCTTCATACAAATAAGCCTTTAACTTCCATGAACAAGTAAAGGCTTGCAAGAGAG
>JAVHNC010032908.1:0-12223 GCA_034782935.1 Micropsitta keiensis | reverse complement strand
GGTAACACTTAGAGCCAGCTTCACATTGCTCTGTAGGCAGTCCAGCATCTGAAAACTGGATGCTGTTAGTCTATTAAGACACTAAGCTGGAAGCCTGGACAACATATAGGCTAGGGAACAGTGTTTCTGAGGAACAAGCTAAAAAGCCCTGCTGAGTGGGGAGCTACCAAGAGGCAGCCAACAGGAAAAGTTTTCTTAAGGAATATACTAAGAGCTGCCGTCTCTGGGGTTTAGACACACTAAATACTTCCAGTGGGTCAAGAGGCAGATCTTATAAGGCGAGCAAGCCTCTCTGGAATGAGGCATAGGTGCTGAAATAAAATTCATCATCCTACTCAACTGCTTATGGTCTTTGAAAGATACACAGGTTTTATAACCTCTCTCCATACCTAACTTCTATCTAGATTACGCAGGAAGTGGCAAAGGAGTACTTTGGATCTTGCTCTTAACACAGACATGTCTTGAGAGGAGAATACGTTAGCTAAATAGAAAGACTCTGTTGAAAACTTAATTAAAGCAGATGGAAGTAACGCCATTGTACATCCTGCTCTGGAATATATGAACCTTATGGAGTCTGAGGTTTTGTGAGCCCAAGGGATTTTTGAACTCTCCGAGGGCTTGCAAACTGAATTTAGTCTCTTTTTACTCTGTCATTTAAACTCATAGTTTGGTTTATTTCATATAAGGATAATTCAATTTTTTAAAAACCACAAAAAATGTTTTTCTAGCTACAGACAATCATGTGCAATGTATTAAGGACAGAACAGCCTCCAAGTCTGGCACGGCCTCAGTCCTGAAAACACACACTTACAAAAATTAGGATTTTTTTCATTCCCTTTTCTCTGCTGCTTTCCCAGGGTGTCTCTTTCATACAGTTAGCGCTCTGCTTCTTTTCTCACCCTGTTTTTCACCAGATACACTTCTGTCTTCCCCCTTTTTCATAGTCACCCTTAAAGAGATAAGTAGGATGTGCTCCCGTTAACGCTGGAGTTGACATCAAAACTTTTAATGAATAATATTTCAGCAGGTTTGAAAGCTGTCAGAATGTTTCAGCCCATGTCTAATAAGAACAGGATGTCCATGGATAACTTCCAGCTCTCTGTCTTGTAAGTTTACCACTTCTGATTCAGAAGCATTGCATTTTGAATAGCACCAGGCTAAACCTTCAGAAAGTATTCACTCAAATTAAAATTTGAATTTGTTTGGGTGTTGTCATGCTCCCTCTTTTGCATTCCCTCATCATGAATATGCCAATACACGAAATGATGACAGAACCGATCAGAGCAAGAAGTCAGTTTTAACTAAATTCATTAAAAATTCAACAACCAGAGACCAGAAAGTATTTTTTTTTACAAATCTGAGATAACTGTAAACAGTTAATGGGTATTTCTTTAAGGAAAAAAAAAACCCTTAAAATATATATAGGTATGAAGCGGTACAATACTCAACACAAATATTGAACGTTCTCTTTATCAGAGACAGAGTTGAACTAATGGTTCATCCAGCTACTCCAAAGCAACAGCCCACCTCCAGGACCCCAAATCACCAGCACCAAGAGGAACTTTAAAACTGAAACCAGCTTCTATATTGTGGCACATCATTGTGCATCATCACCAGTAGTGGCACACACCTGAAATCATACCTGTCCTCCCACAAAAGCATCTTAAAGTCTAGGGGGCTTGATATTATTCATCCTAGGACAATGGAGTAGCATCATAATATTTCTGTGAAAAATGGAGCAAGAGCCACTGGTTTCTAACTAGCTTCCCTTCTCACAGACAGATAATTCAATGTCCAACAGCATCTTCCAAACTTGAACATTCCATAAAGCAAGGCAGTGTCCAAAGAATAGTAAAAAATGTGGGCACTGAGGATGCAGTTTATTGGTTCTTTCTTGTGTCACAAAACAAGGAGTAGTCCACAGGCTACAGTGATGCAAATCTCTATATTTTGAAAGACTGCAACTGCTTCTCCAGACTGCAAAATGAAATCCTGTTCTCGTGTTCCAGTGCAGAGCCTCATGCCTACCTGATTAGCAGAAGGTCAGAAGGACTGCAGTGCTGGCCACTCTGCACTGGCTTAAATATCCAGGTTAAAAAAAGAAAGGGAGGTGTGCATTGATTTGGGGCATACTTTATTTCACACATGTATACATTTAGAAACATTCACTGTATGAGAGCTAGTATCAGAAAAACAGTAGATTTTGGATCTGAATTTACCTTTTTCTTGCATTTTTAAGGAAAAATATAGCAACACAGGTAAATCAGCTTACAGTCTTTTAAAGTACAGTGATAAACTCCCTATTACTGACAGCAGCATTAGCATTAGCATTTGACTATTACTGTGTTGTCTGAAAGTCCTTGGCAGAAATCAGGATTCTGCCTGTCTAGATGCTGCAAATGGAATGTTGTGAGGAAGGTTGGTATCAAGCGTGATTATTAAAGTTAGCTGCAACCAGAACCACTACTTAAAGGAAAACTTTGGGAAGTCTTGGACTCACATTCAAACTGGCTGCTCTGGCCACTTCTATGGCAATCGCTTACTCTGCATTCTTGAAACCCTTAGTTGCTAACTCTGACTGGCTTTAAACTAGAATCCCTTTTCCTGTCAAAATCCCAAGACACAGAATGAACAGAAACAATGAAGTAGGAGAGGATGTTATTCTAATTCGTGAAGTATTAAGCGAGCACAGAATAAGGACAGAGGCTGCACCAAAATGCAAGGAAGCTGCAGTTTTATATATCACAGGCAACAAACTGCCTGCAATATACAACTGAAAGGTTTTTTCTTTTTCTCTAGAAGCAAACAGGAGGGTGTAAGTGCAAACAAATAGTAAAACTAATACGAACAAAACAGGAAGATCTAAAAAAAGACATCATGGAATAGTTAGACTCTGTCTCTTCAATAGTTAATTACCATCTTGCACTGGTGTACTTGCATAATTTCAAAACACTAGTATTGAGAAATGAGCACAGATTATTTCCTCTACAAGTAGGGCAGCCAGAATATTTCTGTCTTACTTCATAGGAGGTTCCTTTCCCTTACAAAATGCCACGACTCCAGTCAGCAAACAATACAGTTTTATTAACCAGTTACTCAGCCTCACATACAAAGTAATAAACTTTGTGATACGTTGTTCTTGCTCTATTAACTCTCCCAACAAATGTCTTTCGACAATAAAGAAATAATCGGTATCTACTGAGTGAATATGCATGTCTTAGTTTGCAGCTTTCTGTGCTACAATGAATCTACAGAAAAGACTTGAGGTAATGGCAAAGATTTCACAAAATATATGACAAAATGCTTCCATTGTAAATCTCTGTACCCACAGTTACAAGGGACATGTAGCAGCTTGCTGCCTTACTGTAGGAAAGCCTGCAACACATATGCAAAATAGCAACAGAAACCAAACATTTTTAAGGACCTGATCTTCCAAGCTGTTGAGTCACCACCAATGATTTCCATGGGAATGTTTGTGCTTAAAGTTAAGAACGTGCTTACGAGCTTTGCAGAGTGAAAGCCGGAGAACTCAACTTCTCACAGCATTTGTATTCTCATTTGAAACTACAAAGATGATCATGACCTGAGCTGTTTTAGTTAGCTGATGCATTCTAGGTGTAAGTTAGAACAACATGCTATCCTTTTCACTTAAAAATGTGCCTTTTTTCCTGTGTGCATACCTTAAGAAAACTCCTTCTCTGCCTAACCTGAAAATAATTCATTGACATGTTAGTATATTTCATGAGTAAAGTGAGTACTTTCAGTACGTTGTTTACTATGTGCTTTATCTGATTGCATTTGTTCTCCTTGGCCTTCTAATCAAAGAGAGAAATAGATTCGTTTGTGGTGAAAACATGATACAATTACCACCTCTGCCTTATTTTCTAGAATTCATGAGAACTTTCTGTACCTAGATTCTACAACTGTACCGTGAGTCATCTTCCTAGCACAGAGATGTCATCACGTTTATGACACCATGTTTTCTTTTTCTTGCCCCAATTTCCGTTCTGGCTTTAACTGAACAGTTTAACCTTGAACTTTCTCCATTGCTTCCTGTGTTAAACCCATGCTACTGAGAACTCTTTGCTGATCTCGTCACCTCTTGCATTCATGTTTACTGTGTATTGCATAATCATTATTAAAATCAGAAACATTTTCTTGGAAACATGTTAAGGTCGTTGAAGTATTGTGGACTGTTGCCTGTTAGTAATCTGCCTACAAAGAGTACTGTAAACCAGTGCTTGGCCAGTTGAACTATGATGATTGCTTGTGTTACTGGTGTTCTCAAACGTTCTCATCCTCAAATGGCTGTGACTCTGTCGCAACAGGAGTTTCACAAACACAGGAAGAAACACAACAAAAGAACTTACTGTTGCCCTGATAATACAGGTTTTACAAATCTTTAACCGAAATGACACATGACTTTCATCAATGAACAATGCTGTAATGGTTCTCACACTCTTGGCCAGGGTCAAAACAGCTGGGTTTTAAGAGCAAGGTTTTTTACAGAAGCTAAAATGTCAAGTCAATGCTTTAATTCTTATGCCCCTAACTAGAAAATTTGAAATGCAAGTGGTTACAATAATAAGATTTAACACATCATACCACAATGTACCCTGGATCTTAAAGCCAAAGACAGAATTTTGATGCTCTTGTTTCATAATGGTGACAAACATAATAAATATGCACATTTTCAGACTATTTGCCCAAAAACAGTTGTGCCCAGTTACTTGCGCAGTCTTCCAAATAATTTATAGACCATTTTAACACATTTCTCCTAGACAAAAATTGAGAAATTATTGTCTCAGTGGTTACTTCACTTGTCACTGGCTTCAGCAGCAAAACCAGTTTAAGAAGCCTGGGCTTTCACCACAGCAGTTTGCTGCCTTCCCAGCAATACTCACAGAGCTGCTGGTGGGGCTCTGTGAGAAGGTGGATTACTGAAAGGATGTGGGTGACGAGCAACCCTGGAGAGGCTGATATATTGTGGTGTAGGGGAAGGAATAATAGATGAGTAAAAGTGGCACATGCGAGGAGACAGAACTCCTTGAACTGACATTATCTTCATAACACAGACTGACATCCTGAGAAATATCCTCCTGTGGCTGGGGAGCAGCTATGGGGAGGTGTGAAGAACTCTGTGGCAAGTTCCCAACACCTTCAGTGAAGGGGAGAAGGCACCAAGTCTTCAGCAGCAGCTGTAATTCCCAAAGGCAAGTTAATCACAGGCATTAAAGAGGTTACCAACTCAGCTCCCCACTCCAAACTCTACAAACTACAGCTGAAAACTCCCTCCCTTTCTTGGGTTTGCTTGCTCCATCAGATGTTGTGATGTTACTATTTCACTGGTGCTGCTGTCACCTTACACATTTTATTCATAACTGAAAAACTCACAGAAGGTGAGGCTAGATTTAAAGAAAGCCCATTCAAACTTCTCCAGCTGTGACAGATCTAGCACCAGTGGTTACCCATGCAGACTTCCCCAAGCTGCTTATTCAGGCCTCACCACCCATCCTAGGTGAGATAGCTGCACCTTCCCATCTGCTGGCGTCACTGTGTGCACAGTCTCCTCTAACCCAGTTCTGTCAAAATTGATCCAGGTGGTTTTTTTAAAAATCCCTCACTATGAAGTATTTAAACTCACCCAAATCATTTTCACAGAACAATGTTAATGAGTAACCAGACATTCAGTTCTGCTGGAGGCTGCGGCATCGGGAGCGGGGGCAAACATCTCTCTCCAGAGGAAAGTGGCAGGCAGGTGACACTGAGGAAGCCTGAGTAGCAGTCCCTTCACCCAGCTGGCAGCCACCTTATGTAGGCTAATCTCTTACTGGCTAAGAAAGCTGGATCTAACCCTTCAGTTACTCCAAACTGGTGTTTTTCCTATCAGACAACAGCATCTGTTACTCAAGAACAAATAGACAAGACAACTCAAGAGTGCCCTAATCCAGACAGTATCTGGCTTTTAGGATAAAAGATAAAAAAGTAATAACAAAACCAAAAAGAAAAAAAAAAACAGTCTGAAATTTTGTTTACACATTATAAAGTATAAAAAAATGAAAACACCATTTTAGACCTTGAAATGCAAAATACCAGCTTTGAATGAGAGTTGCAAAAGCATGAGGCAAGTTAGTCTCTTAGATTGCACATTTCCCAACTTTAATAAACTATGGAGAGACTACTGCCTTGTATTATTGTCTGGGATTTCTCAAGTTCCTTTTTCCATCAAATAGGTTTCAGTTGTGGCCAGATGTCATTGATTTGGTAACTACATTTGCTATCTTCTGGACTAGTCTTGTATTGAGTTAAATCCAGGTCAGTTCATTAAAAATTTGGCTGTGCCAGAACTGCACCTTTTTGATGGCAAAAATCATTTACTAATTATTCTAATGTACGAAATGATAGTATGGATGTGAGTCTGCTTTTATATTCCCAATACAATGCAGTGTCACTCAGTGAAGAGCAATATGAAGCACTATAAAGCAAAACATTGCTTTGTATCAGGCTGTATTTTTGTTCACTGAATAACACTGCCACAAGAATCAGCCTCACTGAATCATTTATATCTTAAGGGAAAACTACCTGGCTGACACATCATTCTTTAATGTAATTTTTCCATGTCTTCCTCCTTCCAAAGGAAATGCAGGGTTATACTTTAAAAAACATTTACACCCTAGCAGGTGTGGTATTTGGTAACTTTACTTGCATTAACTAAGCAAGTACTCCTAAAGAGCCCTTACAAAAATAAAGAGCCCTTACAAAAATTTAAGTTGGGAATCTTAAGGAATCTCAGGGAATCTCAGGAATCCTGCCTTACTGTACTTAAAGAATTACGTATAAGTGTGCGTTATTTTTGCAACTATTTTTAAGGTTGGGGAGCAGGCAAAACATTTTTAAATGTTTGTGTATCTCCACGTTTTCATATGCTGAGCTAAATGACAGAAAATATAAATGCCAGTGCAGCTCAACCTATTTATTTTCTTGTGACTGACCTTAGAAAATAGTGCAATCACTGTTAGCAAGAACAGCAAATTCATCTTCATCAGCAGTTTAGATAAGGAGAGGGTTTACAGGAAGTTGTAAGAAAGAAAAGCACTTTCCACAGCAAAATATATTGTTAAGAGACCATTCTTGTAAAGTGTCTGGTCATTGGAAGTTATTTGAAAAATAACCATAATAGAAACGTTATCTTAAAACACATGAGCTTTTGAAGAACTTGAGTGAACCCCAAATATCTCAGGTGGCTCTTTTTCATGGAGAAGCACTTCTGAAAATTACAAAATTAAAGGGACAATTTCCTAATGAAACACACCATTTACAGCACTTCAGTCAGAAAAAATGCCTTTTGTTTTTCTTTTTTTTTCTCTCAAAAACAAAAATTAGAAAGTTTTTCCATGGGTAGGAAAACATACACACCATGGTTAACTCAGAGGTCTTGTTCCTGAAGGTTTGTTCCCTTCCAACAACACTTTTAGTTCCTGCTCATATTCCTATCTATCTCTTTTTTTCTCCCCCTACTTAAGAACACCCTTTTTTTTTTTTTCTTAGAAAAACTAAGCTAAACTTAATTTAATTTTTCACGAAGCAGTTTAAATTATGAAAATATTAGAACAAAGTTCTAGTATGATTACGGAAGGCCGATTTCTACATCCACAAAGAGGGAAATACCGTAGCAAATATAACTCCCCTGGTTGTGTGGAAGAGACACTGATGCTTCAGGCTATTTATTGTCTCTTCAGCTTTGGACCTCCTGAGGACTCTCATCAGCACTACTGCTGAAGAATCTCAGTGCTCCTCAGGCCTCAATGGTTTGACACAACTTCAACTCCCTCAAGTAATGGCGCATTAGTAGAATAATTCCCTGTTCATAGTATGCCTGTTTGCGAGCTTCACTAACAAACAGTCACTGACCAGGACATTCCATGCCCATAACATTGGACAGTACTTATCCCAGATCTGGCACTTTTTCAGTATTTTCATTAATGATTTGTACAATGGAATCAATAGCATTTGGATCAGCTCCGTAAATGATGAAATGCTTGGAGAAGCTGTTAGCCCTACACAGGCAGCAGGATTTGAATTCAGAAGGATGAACTGAAGAAACAAAATAAATTACGGAAATAAGATGTATGTAGTCATTTCACTAAGGACAAACCCAAAGCACAGCACTTGGGAATAATCAACTGAACAAATATGAGATGGGGATGACCGGGCAGCAGTTCCACAAATGGGATCAGAGGTTGTAATGGGTCACAGAATAAACATGCGTCACTGATGCCGCAAGGTTGCGAAAAGGCAGATAATCATTCCAGAAAAGTGGAAAGGCTTTGTTCAGATGGAGTACTATCTTCAGCCTGAGGCATCATTTCCGGGAATGCCAGGAATCAAACGGAGAGAGTACAGAGGAAAGCAGGTAGAGGTTTCTGAGCCTGAGAAACGTTGAAAGGACCACCTACAAGTGAGAAGACTGCAGGGTGAAATGATAATGGTCTTCAGACGTGTAAAAGGCTACTGCAGAGAGATCAGGTGGTAGTGGATTTAAATTGCAACAAGAGACAATTGGACAAATCTCTGTCAAGAATGATACAGGCATCCATAGATTTGCCTTGAGAACACAGGATGGACTAGATGACCTTCAAAGGCTACTTTCTTTGTCTGTTTTCTATGACTTCTCTAATGCAACATTCAGTAAAACCTTTGAATTGCTCCAGAAGCAAAAAACCCAAACATGTCAGCAGCTTTGGACACTTATTTTTCAGAGCACAAGTAAATTAATCTAGCCCTCCCCAACTAAAAATTACTACCTCCAAATTCAAGAAAAAATCAAAGACCATCATCTCTACAGCAACCAAGAGAAAAGGAAGAAAGTAGGAAAATGGCTTCTTGGGAATGAATAGAAATATTTTCCAAATAAAAAGGAAAAAAACCCAAACACAGTAACAAGATGATTGCTCAAATCTTTCATGACTGTGTTAATGCCTGACAATTGTATATGAATACTGAGGACTTTTATACGAAATTGCTTCATGACAAAATGAATAAACAAGCTTTAGCAAAATAACTATTTCTTGTGTAGACACAACATTTTAGAATAAAGCATTCACCTCGTTCTTCAAAGTCATTTTTCTCCTGAAATGATTTTTCCCACAGGAGAATTTTAGCTACAGAGTTAGACCAGATTAATTATTGTAACTATTTTACCACCACCCACAACAGGAAGGAGACTGGCTCCTCAGGCTTCCAATTAACCAGAACCTGCTCTTTGGACTCCAGGGTGGGCTCAGTGTTCCCTGGTTTTTATTCTTAATCTAGATAAATTCTAACCGGGGTTTTAATTGAATTATCCCTTTGCTTGGGAACATATTTCCTGGTATTGTTGAAGTTGGCAGGAGAAAAGAAAGTAATGCTTTGTGTCAAATACTTCTCCTACACAGACGGGGGAATATGTCTCTGTCGTTGATTTCATTCACAACTGCCTGTACACAGAAAGGCATAATCTGGCTTTTTAAACTTAGAGAAAGGATTTCACAGATAATTTGGAATAGATTTCAGAGAATCTCCCTCAATAATTCCCCTTGCTTCTATAGTAGTATTTGACATTACTCAAAACCTGCACCTCATTTATATGGTTGTTATTTTACACCTATAAAATACCATGAGAGCAATTTTTGTATTTGACTATTTAACAGAAAGAAAAGGTTTAAATGTTCTACCCAGCACTGGGCATGAGAGACTACAAACTTCGGTCCTGATCTTAATGTCCGCATGCCTGTGAGGGACCCGCTGACTTCACTGATCTCAAGGACATAGATGCCCCACTGAATGAAGTCAAACCATTATCAGAGACACAGCAGATCACACCATCATCTGTCTCTTCTCCTCTTCCATTCATTTGCATGCCAAAGCACACCATGTATCCCAACTCAGCCCAGCTGCAAGAACAATTACCAGTCACCAGATGTTTGTGATCACAAATTTAGCAAAAGATACTGTGTCCAGAGCTGAGCTGATGAAAGATGTGAGCTTTCCTCACATACTTTATGCAAAGTATCTTGTGTTGTTTAAAATTACTCTGGAAAGCCACTGACTTTGCAGTGAAACAAATAAGGAAGCTTCACAGACAGTTTGGTTGTAGGACCTGCGACACCCCAACACAGCGCAACCTTTCTGCAGCAAGTTTCTTATCGTGGCATGAATGTGCGTTTGGAACCTGAGACCATGCTTGGCTCAGAAGGATTACAGATTCAAAGACAGTGGCTAGGAAGAACTGACTGAAGAAAATCCAACTGCCTACCCACTCAGGTTTACACTACCAATTATATTATCTGTACAGCATTCCTGTGTGCCTTAGCTTCCACTTGATTATCCACAGATGGATAAAAAGCTGAATTAGTCATACAAGCTCTGATAATGCTTAAAAGAATCACAGATTGGTTATTGCAAGCATTTTAGGGGTACATAATAACAACAATATTTGTAACTTCTACTGCTGAAATATTTGTTTAAATACTTATGTGGTCTTATACAGCAATGATCATCTACATATGGTGGTGTGAATGCATGCATGCATTTGTATGTACAGAAGCATGAAACCTGGTAGGGCAATACTATAAAGTTCTACAAGTGCTTTAACACTAAAGTTCTATGTGTGCTTTAAAACTACAAGTATTTGCATAGTCCTCTTAATTTATAGAAGTAGACTTCTCCTTGTTTAATTAATTCAATAATAAGGAATATAAAACCTTGAGAGATGTTACAATAAATGCACTAGCATACTTTGCACTCTATAAAATAATGTAAACCCTCACTAGTCTTCAGTACTTTTAGATTGTGGATTTATATTGGATAGAAAAGAAGAACAGCTATACTTTGAAATGCAAAGGCTGTCCCCTGAATGCTGGTCTCAGGTGCTCACACACCTATTACCTAATGTATGCATTTAAAAATAGATCATCATAATCTAGTACTGTCTTCATTATGATTTATAAACAGATGGAGCTTCAGACTTGAACTAATTTGTTTTATTTTTTTAAAATATAGCACTCAGTAAGAAAGTATTTTGTTTACCTGCAAAAGCTTGTAGTGATTACACAGACTCCCACACCTGCCTTTTAATAACTGCAGGATTTGGGACCAAATCCCCACTGAAGGTCTTTGATTACAAGCAATATAATATTATGTAAATACAAGCTCCCTACAGTAGTAGAAGGTGTTTTGAAGGGCTATAACATTGTGGAAGAACATTTATTTAATCTAGGTCATGTTTGCCTACAAAGGTTGGTCCAGATGATCCTTGAGGTCCCTCCCAACCTGGTATTCTATGATTCTATTTCCGTTGCATATAGAATCATAGAATCATAGAATAGTTAGGGTCGGAAAGGACCTTAAGATCACCTAGTTCCAACCCCCCTGCCATGGGCAGGGACACCTCACACTAAACCATGTCACCCAAGGCCTCATAGAGCCTGGCCTCGAACACCGCCAAGGATGAAGCATTCACAACTTCCCTGGGCAACGCATTCCAGTGCCTCACCACCCTCACAGTAAATCCCAGTTGATGAATGGGTGTGCAGAAATCTTAGGAAGAAAGAAGGTTCTGTGCATATGTCTCTGTCAGTGTGTCACTGACTGACACCAAAAACTGGTTAAACCCACAATGAGCCGAGTTTTCTCCCTTAGCCTGGCCGAGGGATGGGAATGGAACTAACTACCTTTGTTCGCTTAGGGGGGCACACTGGGTGGGTGATGTCTTTTCTCCACTAAGGAACAAAATCTGCAGGATTTGGGTCACTGCCAGTATTTACCTTTGGGCGTTGCAGAAAAGGTATTTTGATGCAGCTACTTGCTCCACACTGGTTCTGTGCTTGAAATCTTAAAGAACTGTCATGCGTGTGTGGCATTTTTGGTGAATTGGTACATGTAAAGCTAGATGAAGAAATGTATAGCTGATATCTTAGACTCTACTTGTTGGATAGGTCAGGTTTGAAGCACGGGGACTGAAGTTTATGCTTGATTTGATGCACATGAATAAACCAATTGAATTCAAAGTTCAGCATCTGTGCAAAGCTTCAAGACTGGGGACTTGCTTTGTAAAGAGGATGATATTTTCCCATCACATTGCTAGGAATTAGAGAAGAGTTTGCTTTTGTTGTCTTATTCTAGTCTGAAAGAGAAACAGCTGCCGGAGAAATCTTAGGATGTGACCTGTTTCAAGAGCCAGATC
>JAVHNC010032728.1:0-20827 GCA_034782935.1 Micropsitta keiensis | reverse complement strand
TCACCCTCCTTTGGGCTGGAAATCGCCCTCCTGCCATGGTGCCTGTGAAACCCTCTTGGCTGCAGGCAGTGGGGCAGAAAGCTGCCTGTCTGCCCCCGACCTGCCCCACACCTGCCCCACACTGCCCTAATGTATGGGGCTCTGTGTGCTGATGCTTCACCCTCAGTGTCTAAAGCCACATGTGCCCAAGAGGCTAATCCACTGTTAATCCCTAATGACTTATCCTTTGAGGTGACAGCAACAGCCACGGGTGGCAGGGGGGGAGAGGATGGGCACTCGTGTGCTGCTGTGGTCCTCTCCTAGACCGTGTCCCCACGTCCCCTGTGCTGGGGGACATCCCCAGCTTCCAGCCCAACCACACGGCTCCCATCCTTTGTACGAGGCTCATCCTTTGCCACCGCGGTCCCCACAGCGGCGATGGGAGCTGGGAGAGGGTCAGGGATGGGGAGGGCTCGTCTTGGCCATCCCTGGGGCTGGAGACAGAGCTGGGGGTCCCAGCACAGCTCAGCCCTGGGCTTTGGGCCCCGCTCTCCCATACTTTGAGGTTCTTTCCCTCTCTGGGAGCTGCTTTATCTGGAGGGGGACTGGAGAGGGCGGTCAAAGCCAAGCCGTGGTGGGTTTCCCTCTCCTGCTGGGCTCAGGCGCTGGCAGGACCTGGGGGATGCGGGACAGGCACGTTTGCAGCATGTTCGCAGCCCCCCAGAATGCCTCCCGACCCCTTCCTTAGGCAAACTATTGCTTGAGCAAGCAAAGCACCCCGTGGGTGCTGGATCTGGTGTCTGGATAGGGGGGCACCGGGTCTGGACCAGGTCTTGAAGGCGAGGATGAGATGCTGGGGTTGGGATGGTGCCAGGGATGCCCCGCACTGCTTCATCCCCTCTCTCCATCCCAACAGCCCGTGCCAGCCGGCCGGTGAGCTGTGGTGCCCTGTCCTCTTGCAGCCAGGGACATCCCGGTGGCTTTACTCTCCCAGCCAAGGTTTTGTGGCCAACCTGGTCCTCCAGCAAGCTCCTGAGCCAGGGATGCAGTGAAACAGGGAGGGCATTCCATGCCTGCTGATGGTTGCTGGCAGCCTGCAGCCAGCAAACTGCTTTGCCAGACACTTTCCACCAGCCAGAAAGGGAATTTATCTCTTCCCCCCTCTTGTTTGTGGTGCATTTGCAGCAAAAGCCCTTCATGCCTTTTCTTCCCTCTGCAGCAGAGCTGGAGCCTGGGCAAGCAGTGGGAGCAGGCATGGAAGGTCCCACTCTCCATCCCCTGCAGCAATGAGTGGTACCCAGAGAATAAAACCATCCTCCCAAAGCCCATCTCGGTGTCTTTAACCATCAACAAAGCCAGCGTGGGACCCGACACCCCTGCACACCCCACAGCATCCCCTGGCCCCGGGAGGACGTGGATTATGTCGGATCACTCGTGTATAAAATTACTCCAAGTCCATGGAGGAGCCTGTCAGCAGGGAAAGCCGGGATGAGCTCCGCTCGCTGCCTCGGCGTGGAGACCCGCCGGGCCCTGTGCCGTGCGGCGATGCGGCGGTGGCTGCAGTTTCCATATCTGGGCCATTCACCACTCGAGACTTTCAGTGCCCGGAGCAATGGCATGTACCGCTGATGAGTTCTTTCTGCTCCAGTAATTACAGTGAGGAATTTGTCAGAACGAGCTTTCTAAAACCTTCTTGTCTTGTTCTGATTTTACCTGGAGTGTAAAAAGTCATTAGCACGGTGAAAACGCAGGCTGTGCTAAGCCAGCAAGCCACCCTGATAGCGTAGTTTACATCCACTGCACACTCAATATGCACGCAGGGAGGAAAAAGAAAAGGGGGGTGGGGGGGAAAGGTAAAATAATACTGCTGAGTTTCTGTTGTACCCAGGTGGAGTTTTCCATGAGTGAAATTAGCAGGATGAGAAGGCAAAGTGGAGAAGGTGGCAGGCCTGTGGGATGCGCTGGGTGCCGGTGTCTCCTCTTCCCCTCATCGGCTGCATCTCTGGATGGTGAGGCACGGGACCACTGGTCTCACCCAGGACAGGCCAGCCCTGCAATCTGGGGTAAGTTGGGGTTCACCCACAAACCCTGCTTCAGGAGCTTCTCTCCTGCCTGCAAACACGAGCTGAGATTCACTGGGTACGTGGATTGGAGGGGTTCCTGCAAGCCCTAAGCCTGTGATGGGGCCGCGCTGTCCCTGTACAAAACAGAAGTGGGAAACTCACCCGGATGATGCCCCGGATCCCTTGGGTTGCTTCCAGCATCCCGCTGTGAGGCATTGAGCTCAGGGTGGGAAAACCCCTCCTGATCCCATCATGGCCTGAAAATAGCATCATTTGTGGTTGCAGAGCCTCCCAGCTGCCTGAGGCTCCAGTTTCAGGGATATCAGTAGATGTCAGGGAGCGGCTGGGGGGCTCAGGCTTGAAATGAGCCAGGAGGAAAATCGTATCAATAGGGAAAAACCGGGAGCTGGGGTCAGGAGAAGTTGTAAAGTAGGTGTCAGCACCTTCCCTTCTATTACTATAGGGATCTACAGCCCTGGTTTGCCATCAGTGTGAGCATAGCTCGACCCACAGAGGGTTGCCAACCCCGCTGGGAGGAGATGGATGGAGCAGGACCTGGTTCTGTGTTTGAAGCTTTCCAGCCAAAAAAAGAATGGAAAGTTAGCAAAAGGTAGAATGTGGCAGAGAGGATTTCAGTTACAAACCTCTCCTCCATCTGCCCCTGGAGGAGGATGCCCAGCTGGGTACCACATCAATCCATCGCTGATGCTGCTCCATCACTGTTCTGCCTGAAACCCAGCAGGAGCTCTCACACCCCCACGGCCTTTGGGGGTTTTTTTGTTAATAGGAAGGTTTTAAAAGAAAGAGAATCTTCTGTCTTGGGCTCTAATCAAAGCATTTTGGTTTGGATTTAATTAAATGATAACTTTTTAGGGGCTGAAAGGAAACCCTTTGGAGGGGGCTGCTTGGATTTCAGGGTTTTTCCAGCATCCCTGAAGGCTGCTTCAAAGAGAAGAAGTGATTGCCAGGCAGAGCATCTCTCTCTGCTGATGCAAAACCCAAATCCGAGCTTTCCTCCCTTCTTATGTACTTTTGTGAGCAACTTGGAGAAGGTCAGTCAAGTGTGGGAATGCTTCTGGTGTCACCAGATCTGTCTTTTGGGCCCAGAAATCCTAGGGAACAGGGAATATTTCACCCCCAATGTTATCTCCAGGAGTCACAGCATCTCCTGGGTGCCAGGCAGGTGTTTTGGTGCTTAGATGGGTATCTGGGAAATGATGTTTATAAACCAGGCAGCAGATTAATCCTTGTGCACAACACAGCTCGGCTTCTGCTTTTCCCCTTCCTTTGAGTTATTTTGGGGTGCAAAGACCCGTTTTCCCCTTTGCAGCACCTCTGATTAATATCAATTATTCCCTCTCACTAACAATGTGATACCCCATATCTGTGCACCCCGGAAGGGCTGCTCCTTCATGCTCTGCTCCCAGGGTAAATGGCAAGTGAATAAGATTAGGAGCTGTGTGTGCACTATCTAAGAGCCTTAACTGGCAATTCCCAGAAATGGTGGGGAAAAAATTCAATAGCACTTATGTGATGCCGCTGTGTTGGAGCCAGGCTTGGACCACTTGGGACACACCAAAGGGGGGTCCTTGATTCCTCATTCCCCTCACCATGATTAGGCTCCAAATGGGGTGTCAGCATTAAAGGGATGGATGTGGGACATCAGTGGTGATGGAAAGGGTATGGGTGCTCTGCTTCCACTGCTCCTGGGTGTCCCCAGCCAGATGTGGCAGATGCGAATCTCCCCCCAAGTCTGGGGCCATAGGGGCAGTTCAGAGTGTTTTGGGTACCAGTAAAGCTGCCTTTGGCTCCAATGGTGGAGAAGAACAGCTCTCATCCGGCTGCTATTTCTGTTTTGCTGAAAACCTGCAGTTTTGGGTTGGAAACAAGACACTGGTTCAAGGTCAAGCTCCGGCGGCTTTAGCCAAAAACCCAGGAAAACAACCCTATGTGGGTGATTAAAACCATCCAACCTCATGGTCCCAGAGGGGGATTTTCTTTCGTCTCTTTGCCCAACCCCAGAGCCAGAAGCCGGTTGCAGTCACGGAGCCGCATGTTCCTGGGGGACTCTGATGCTCCACACTCTCTGCTTGGCTCTGTCCTGTTTTTCTGCCCCTTTTTCCCACCCCATCCCCACTTTCCAGCATTTTGGCTGTTGCCCCTCTCTGCAGTGCTGCCCTGGGTCCTCCTCTTCCCCCCTCCATCACAAGGATGGAGGAGGGTCTGAGGATGCTGCGGGATGAAGCATCCCTTGGGGATGGCTGGAGGCTGCAGTTTACTGACTAAAAGAGGAACAAATATCTCCTATCAAGCACATAACCTGGGATGTGGACAAGAGGAAAGGGCGTTCAGTTATATGTCAGTGTATTCCCTGACACTCGCAGTGCCTTGTGAGGGCAGGGTCCAAAAGCTGCCCCAGCGCGATGCACCCATCCTGTCCCTGTGCCACCCAAATGTGCACCTGCTGCTTGGGGACACATATTCCTTCACCCCTGCATCCCACTCCGCTGAAGCAGTGGTTTTACTGGGCTGGGATTTCTTCACCTCCCCATGCTCTGGCCGGCTCTTTCAGCATCCTCAGATGAAGCAGTAGCAATGGGCGAAGAGAGTTAAAGTGGTTGGAAAATGAGTTTAGCAAAGCCTTAAAGCCACTCTGCATCCCCACATTGTTTCCAGTAATAAAGCTGGGTTATTACAAAAATCTATTACCATCAAAAGCCGCTGATAAACCTGCAATCCGTCCGTCGTGAGGTTTAATATTCCTTCTGGAGAGCTTCTCCTCCTCTGCAGCACCGGGCCCTTATTTGCCATCGCCTGCCTGGATGAGCTGTGCCTTGATCAGATTGGGTTTGCCAAGGAAACCCAGTGTGTTTTGGAGGTTGTTCCAGCAGCTTTAGAGGGGGCCGAGCTGCACCCCTGAGATGGGCCGGCAGCAGAGTGATGGGAAATGGGATTTCTTGCATGAGTTTTTGCCAAGGTTAGAAAAGGGAGAGGAAAAATCTGCTTTGGGGTGATTGGGAACTACTGCTTGTGCCCCCTCCCCGAATTATGGCCTGATGGGAATGAGGAGGAATGAGAAAATCAATAAGGAATGAAGAATGAGAAATTAGAAATAAGGAATAAGGAATAAGGGATGGGGACTAGAACAGGGTCCTATCCCAGCCCCATGGACTGGGACCACCCTGAACAGGAAAGCATCCTCCTCAAAGCCAGGTTCTAGGGCTGCTCGTGCAGGGGATGCTGCCGGATCTGCTGTTCATCTCCTGCCCGGGTAAGTGGGAGTCTGGGATGGAGCCTTAAGTGACAAATTGCCTGCTTTTTAGTGGGATTAAAAATAGCGAGCGTGCTCCTGGGATGGCGTTGACGCTCCGGCAGATCTGGCTCGCGGCTGGGCTGATAACGCTGGCGCCGGTGTGTTTTCCAGAGTGCTCTGGGGAGGCAGATGGGCAGACAGGGAGCTCTGTGGTCCTGAAGGAAGCAGAGCTCACCACAATGGAGAGGTGAACCTCGGGCCCAGGACCAGAATTAATCAGGGGCCACCACTAATTACTACTAGAGATGCAGGGCCTCGGGGGCTGCTCGCTGGGCTGGTCCTGGGCTGGGGGTCCTATAGCCCGTAAGGATAATGGGGGCTGAGGGCTGGTTGGGTCCTTTCCACTCTCACTGAGCTCTGCTTTTGGGATTAGGAAGGATTTTCCTCTGGGTTCACCCAGGACCAGCACAACCACAGGGACCCAGTGCTCAAATCACAGCTCTGCAGTGGGGAGAAGCTCATATTGGGGTCCCTCTACCCAGCGGCAGCCCTTGCTACTGCTTATGGGTCTCAGAGGCTTATAACTAAGAGCAGGTAGTGCAAGAACTAATTAAGATCACTAATGGGTGGAGCAGGGCTGGGCAGGTGCTCACATGCCCACTGGCCTGGCTTTTCCCATAGGAATCAAGCCACTGGGAGGGCTGGGACTGAGCACCTCCATGGAGCCTGCACTGGTTTCTGGAGGGGGAAGATAAATCTTTCAAGGCTGTGAATGTCTTGTTAGGTTTTTCTATCCTGGGTGAAGAAAATGAGGGTTTTTTCAATTCTTTTTAATGTCACTGGTACAGAGGGATGGGAGCGATGCTGTTTGTGCAGACAAGCAGAAACCCGCTGCCTCCCTTTGCCTTTGCATATTCCTGTTTTTCTCACTGCCTGGTTTGGGAGAGTTCTGTGTGTGCCAGAATGATGCCTGATGATAGAGAGGAAACTTGGGCAGCAGCAGTGTTGTGGCATCCCATGGGCCAGCCTGGGATTCCCCTCATGGGCACCCTTCTAAGGATGAGCACAGCTCTCCTGATGGCTGAGATCTGTGTTCAAAGGATGCTATGGTTGTAAAATGGCATCACCAAAACCCTCGGGGATGCCAGAGGAAAGGCAGAGAGAGGCCTGCAAATAGAGTTCAGCCTCTCATGCATCCATGCTCCGTGATACAGGGGCACTTGAGCATCTGCCCTCACTGAGGATGGAGAAATGCTTTCCCATGGGAGCAAGCAGCCTGGTTGCTCACCCTCCACACCCCACTGTGGTGGGATGTGATCGTCTATTGGACACCCCAAGAAGGCTCAAAAAGGGCTGCAGATGTCATAAAAACCACCCCCCCTCCCAATCCAGCCCCATTAGCAAGGTCGATGTAAAAGATGCATTAGACACATCACTGAAGACATCAAGGGCTTTAATTGAGATGTGACCACCTGTAGCCAAACACTGAATCATCTTTGGCCAGATACCATCAGGGTCAGGAGTGTTCTGTTCAAAATAGTGCTGAGCTGATAGAAACGATTGCTAGAAGCCTCAAACACTGGCTTTTGCCACAGGATTGTGACCCTTTCCCTGCCTGCTCCAGAGACAGCCCAGCAGCTATCCTGCTGGAAAATGCTCCCTCTCCCCTGACTGTTCCCCATCCTTCCCTTCCACGTGTGAACTTTGTAGGGGCTTTATTCTATTTTGAATGGCTGCTGCATATTGAGCAGAGAAATGACGTTGAAGGAAGCTCTTTTGACCCCAGCTCTATAATTATTCAGGCTCCAGCAATGCGTATGGTTCGAATGCTGTTTTCCCTGATGCCCCCCAGCCCTGCCCTGCAGATCCTTTCTGTTGGATACGGGATTGCCCGTGGTCCCAAAGGCTCAACGCAGGTGATGGGGGATGCAGGCAAATCCTTTTGCATGGGTTTCCTGGTAGGTTTTTGCACCCTGTGAATGCTCAGGTGCAAAATGAATGATTTTCCTGCTGGTTTGGGGCATATTTCAGGTGAGACCCAATTGCTGCTGCTGCTGCCTGCTCCCTGCCAGCTTGAGCCCATGCTGATGCAGGCAACACGTTGCTGTAGGTCCCAGAGAGCAAAGCAAGGAGCTGAACCCAAGAGCGCCTACCTCTGCCTTCCCCCCCGTGCCACCCCCCCAAATCGCAGCAGCCCATTCCCCCTCGGGCTCTGCCTCCTCCATCCTCACCCGGGGCTGTGGAAGGGGTTAATCCACTTGGCACAAAACCAGATGGGAAAATGTTTGCTGCTAAATGAGCTCCCGAAAAATTCATGGTCCTAAATGGTCTTCCAGGGGGTTCTTCTACCCCAGGAGGGATGGGAGCAGCCCAAATCCCAGCTGGGAGCTACTAATGGCAGGAAGGAAAGGGCTTCAGTGGGCCCTGCTCCAGATGGGAATCTGTAACCCCGGGACATTGGCCATTACTGGGATGGCCATTAGCAGTGTTGGGGCTGACCCAGATGAATTAGCAGCTGCTCCATCATTATCCCACTGAACACGCCAGCCGGGAATGCGGCTCTGAGCTGCGGGATAAAAGCCTGGCTCCAGTTTTGCCTCCCAGCATGGTGGATAGAGGAGGTTTCCATTAGTTGGGGTGGGCAGATGCCCATCTACCCATAGCCGCTTTCGAGCCTCTGGGGGAAATTAGGTCTGTGCTGATGTCTCCTTGCTAGCAACCAGGGCTCCAGCATTCCCTGAAGGGAGATCCCCCAGGGAAGTGTCTGATGGTGTTGAACCATATCCCATGGGAGGAGGCACAGAGGGGGCATGGGGAAAACCCTCCTCCTGCTGCTGGGGTCTGACACTCTGGAGATGCTTAGGTGCCTTTTGGGCTGCAGTGATTGCCCAGCTTGGGGCCATTCCGCAATGGGGGTCCTGTAGTTGATGCTTTTGGTGGTGAGATCCTGGAGGTGCCACCACCCCATGCCCAGGGGTAAACTCATCCCAATGCACCCCAGTGCCTCTGAAAACAAAGCAAGCTGTGGGATGTTCAGCTGGCATCAGCCCTTCTCCCAGCACCTCCCCCTGGAGCCATCTCTATCCTGATGGGTGCTGTTGTGACAGGTCCAGTAAAGGGGAAAGGAAGGCCTGGCTGCTGCTTGGCTGGGATGGATGGACGGATGGATGGATGGAGAGAGAAAGGGATGGAGACATGGATGAAGAGATGTGTGGAGGGATAGATGGATGGGTGAGGGATGGAGAAATGGAAGGATGGAGGGATAGGGGTGGATAGGAAGAGGATGCAAAGGGATGAATGGATGGATTGGCGGACAAAAAGATGGTACATAAAGATGGATGCATGGATGGATGGGTACGCAGATGGAGGGACAGAGAGAGGATATACAGGAGGGAATGGCTGCTGGCTAGACAGATAACAGCTGAGCATCCCAGCAACCAGATTCCAGCAGACCTTTGCTCTCATCTGAGCTGGCCATTTCATGCTCCCCTGGTAAGTACCCCAGCTGCAGGGAGCTGGTGGGATCTCGCCTTGCTTGGCCACTACCAGGCTGTCGACCTTGGGCCAGCTGTGAGCCCACACCAGTGCTGTGCCCCTCAGTGAGCTCATCCCTGCAGCACCATGAAGAGCTCTGTAGCCCCAAATCCCCCCTGCCCCTGTGGTCCCTTAACTGCCTGAGGGGGAGTGACTTGGAAACCAAAGCAAATGGGCTGTTCTCATTCACTTAAGTGCTTTTCCCTGTCTGTCTTTCCATCTTGGCCAGAGAGACAGGGAAGAGGGTGGAGATGGGGGTGGAAAGATGCATCCAGGCAGTTGAGTGTCCCCTGGTGAGAGCGCAGGGATGCTGATGGGTACCCGTCCTGGAAACATGATCCCTATGCACTCTCCTGCACCCTTGCAAGGCCTCAGAAAGCCACAGTATGTGCAGTGAGGCAGGAAAAGAAGTCATTCTGCTTTTTCTATATGTCTTATATATAGGCACGGTGTTGGCGAGGTCTGGGTGGAGGTAACTCCTCCAAGAGCAGGGTCCCTTTGCAGGCAGGGGCTCGCAGACACCTACCCTGCACCTCCTTGCTGCCCTCCAGCCTGCTCCACATGGGTATGTATGTATAGGGGCTATAGGGCCCTGGGCACTGAGCCTACCAGTGCTCCCACCTTTCCCATCAGCGTTCCTGCACCTCCAGACACCACAGGGGCTTTGGAGATGTGCAGGTCAGGATCCAGCCATCACCAAAATCCCAAGGCTGGGATGCTAAATGTGCTTTTTGCTTAAGGCAGAACCTGTTGCCTTTGATTTCTCAGCGTCTGATGATGCCTCGCTCAATGGTTTGGCATTTAAGTGCTGCAAATCCTCTCATCCCCTCCAAAAAAGAACAACAAAACGACAGGCTGGCCCTCCCCGTGCTGCTCCCTGCATCTAACAGCACCCAGCACCAGCTGCCGGTGGCCTCAGCGCTGCCGTCAGCCCACTGCTGATTTCGAGGGAGCTGCTTTTTGAGCTCATCCAAACGGCTGAATCCTCCCCCGAATCTCCACTGGGCTTTGTATTTTTGGGGACACACAAGAAAAAAAACACCCGGCAAGCAAACAGCAAGGCAAGAAAGGAAACGCTATTGCTGGCATCCCTGGCTGCCAAGATAACCGCCCCCTCCTAACGAGCTGCTGTAATTAGCTGCTTTGAATCCCCAGCGCTGGGGGAATGTGTTCGTCACCTCTCTGTGGGGATGCTGGGATGCTCCGTTGTTAACACGGGATGTGTCAGTGTGCGATGGATGCTCTCACCCTGCGCCCTGGTACCCGGCCACAGGAAAGCTTTGGCATCAGCATCCTTTCCTTTTTTGACTTGGAAATACAGCAAAAAGAATGGAAACGGACAAATTTCCTCGTGGAGTAAAAATTTGTGTAAGGAAAAGGGGGAAAGAAAATCACTGCTGCTCTATTGAGATGCTCCCCTCTGAACCGCTGGGCCTGCAGGGTTTCCTGCTCAGGGGACCCTTTCATTTCCCCATTCCCCCATGCTGAGCCCCAATGACTTTGATAATGTTGACTTGTTATAGCAGATAAAATATTAAAGGCTTATGATATAGCCTGGAATTAATATTTTAATAGAATATAAAATTCGAGGCAAAGATGAATCCAAACAGTAAAATTGAAATGAAACATTTTTATCTGGCAAGAAGGAAAGGGCTTTGGTGCTACTGCTTTGATTCACCCTTCCATTACTTTTATACGCTATTAAAATATTCATTTTAATATTATAAATATTGCATTCGATATCTAATGTACCATTACACTGTTTGGGGCACTCGAAAGTCAAAACAATTTGTGGTCACGGGTGCCATGGGGTGTGCTCTGGACCTGCAGCATCTCAGTGCTGAAGTATCAGCCTGCTCCTTGCTTCTCCCACCCATTGCCCTCTGCCAGCATCACCCCAGGAGGAGAAAAGACCCATGGGGAGGCCCTGAGGTAGGAACAGTCCCCAAGTGGGTCGAGATAGAAGGGGACAGAGCCATGGAGCCACGTAACAAGCCATGAGCCTCACGAGGAAACCAGCTGGACAATTAATTGCAATAACAGGCTTTTTCTCCCTTATTTTATAATAATATAATATTAATTGATGGCAATTACAGGATTTCTATATTTGTGTCATTATTCAAGCTCTGTAAGGAAAGGCAGATGATATAAATGTATTTCGGGTGCTGCTTTGAAGGGGAGGGAATTGATAGATAGATATATATATATTTAATCACGTTCCAGGATCAGCCATTCCCGTGCAGAATTAGCTGTGGGGCCAGGATGTGAGTGCTCCAGCCGCTCACAAAGCAGCTGCTGTCGAAGAGAGCTGCTTGTGGGCAAGGAACTTCCTTGCCTGTATTATTGGAAAATAATGGGAAAACCGGAGGCTTGGGCTGAGGGTTTCACTGTCCTGAGGCATTCCCAGGCCTTTTCCGGTTTATTTCCTGCTGGTTTATAGGTGATTTATTGTCTTTGGAGGTTATGGAGTGAAAAATAACAGCCCAGGTTGTCCCCTCCTGGTGCAAACCCCCTGGCTCTTGGCTTTAAACCCCCCCAGAATGCGGGGTTCCGTGCTGCGTTTCCCCATTCCCCATTGCACCCCACGGGTGCTCCATGCCTTTTCATGGCTCCATCGTGTCATCACACTGAGACGTGCGGTGGAGCTGGAGGAAAGCTTCGATGCGCCATGGTGGGCATCATCCTTGTGGGTGCCTCAGTTTCCCCATGTGAGGGGAAAGATTCATCCCCCCTGGACCCCTTGCCCATCACTTGTGGTCCCTTCACCGCAGCCCCTGTGCCCTCGGCCTCAGGAGCTCGTCTCCCCCCGTGACACCTCCACAATGGCTCCCACAGGGATTAGGGCTGGATTTGGTGATTAGCGCCTACCAGGCACTGTTATCCCAGTGATTAGTGCTGCCCTGGGATTACAGGCAGGTGAAATGCTGGCCAGGGATTACCGGGAGAGGCCGGGCTGTCCCGGCACTGTGGATGCTTTCTGCACAAGTGCTCTTGATCGGGGTTTGCTCCCACAGCCAGGATTTATCCTCATGGAGGTTGGTGGCTTCAAAGTGCCTCCAGCCCATAGGGTTTGCACCCCAAAACATCCCCATGTAGGGTGATGTTGCGATGGAAGTGGACGCAACGGGAGTGGATGCGATGCCACTGGGTGTGAATCGGATGCCATTGGGGGTGAGCAGGATGTGTAGCCCGAGGTCAGTGGTGCTGGGAAATCCATCCCTGGGCTTTCCAGTGCTCTGTATGTCTGAAACAGCAGGAGATGCTCAGGTGGGTCCCCATGAAGACAGAGAGGACCCTCCGCTGGAGTCACATTTTGACCTTCCCTGCTCAGGCTCCTCCTGCAATAACAGGATTTATCTCCGGCATCTCCCCAATACAAGTGGCAACCCCAGCTTCGGTCCTCGCTTATTACAGAGAGATTACAGCTTCCTTCCCACCCCAGCCCCTCTGTCTGCCAAAGCAGGAGCCATAAATAAAATCCAACTGGGGTAAAAATACTTATTTCTGTAAGAGTTGAAAAATATCCCAACAGTGGTGCCAAGAACCTGCCAGCGGCGGTGTGGGAAGGCGGGAGGGATGGCACCCAAACACCCTGCTTTAAAAGCCCTCATCCATCAGTAGGGAAAGGCTCCCATGCCAGGACAGGATGCAGCATGGTCCCAACGTCATCCAAATCCTTGTTTTGGAGTGGGGAAACTGAGGCTCTGCCCCTTTACTCTCTGGGCAGGCTGGGGAGGGATGAATCACGGCCCAACCACTGCTTCCCTCTGGTTGCTGCTCCAGCATCCCTGGGGATTCAGGCCCGTGAGTCAGCCCTCCCCTCCCCAAAGCAATCGGGAAATTGGCTTATAAATCATGGGGTTTTGTGCACACAGGCGGCGGTCACTGGGTGGTGGCACAGGGCTGCTCCCTGCTGCAAATGGGCCTTTTTTGTCTGCCCCAAATGATGCTCTGCCCTTCCCGCAGGGCTCCGGGGGGCAGGTTTCAGGGCAGACCCCATCTACCTCCTCATCGTGGCCTCTGCCACCCCCCCAGCATCATTTGCAGAGACCTCCCAGCAGCACCCAAAGGTGCTGGGGGTACATAGGGGCTCAGCCCCGGCAGCTGTCCCCCCTCCTCAGCACTACCAGGCTGCAGCTTCTTGGGGTATCTTCGGCTCCTGTCACTGCTCAAGGTCAATCCCATTAATTGCTGTGAATTATTTTGGCATTAATGGAGATGTCTTATGCACTTCCACTGTAAATGAGGCTGCCAGGATGAACGGGCTGGCCAATATTTCCTGGTGAAGGGAGATGGGGAATTATACAGCAGGAGAGGAGGAAGGGTGAAGGCACCCAGGGTGCTCCTGGGGATGGTGGGGGGCAGGAAAACCCATCCTTGGGCTGGGGCACCAGATCCTGGTGCGTGTTCACAGGGACTTGTGAACCATGTAGGGAATGGCTGCAATGGGGACTCAGTCCCCAAATACTGTCATGCCCGCTGCGTGCCGTGCAGTTGAGGAGAGCATTCCCCTCATTCCCAGGGTGTGACGTCGGTGATGCTCCCCAAAACCCCATCTCTCCCATGGCTCCGTATGGGCAGCAGGAAACCAGGACAAAGAGAATCCCTGTGCAGCCCTGCTAGAGGATCCCTGGATGCGCGGTGTGGAGGGGACCAGGCAGCCCTCAAGGGACAGGAGCAACGCAGTGGCTGATCCCCCATCCCCAGCGGGGGCACATGGGGTCCCCAGCCACCTGCAGCCATGTGTGAGGGCTGCAGCCTTGTATGCACAGGGCTGCAGGGAGTGGGGTGACCAGGCTGAACCCCCTGGGTGGCACTTGCAGAGGGGGCCGGGGAGACAAGAGGCACCCTGGCTGCGGAGGGGATGGGGAAAGGACCCAAACCCCCCAGGATGGTGAGAAGTGACCAATCCCAGCTGGATGTCTCCATCCTGGGGGTGGCAAAGGGTGTGCTCCCCATGCTCCTCAGCTCTCAGCCCCCCCCAGCCACCCGGGGGGGGTCCTCAAGCCCCCATTTTTATTACCCCCTTGCACTGCAGTGGTGGTGGTGGTACATGGCAGGCAGGGGAGGGCAGGGCCGGCCGTGCAACCCCCCTGCTGCACCCCAGGGGTGCTGGGTTGGGGGGGATCAGCTGGGAATCTGCTTGGGGGTGTCCGGTGCTGCACTGCATTGCACAGCATCCATTGCCATCGCATCACATCGCACAGCACCGGAGGGGAGCGGGGCTCTGCTCCGCTCCGCTTCCACCTCCTCTCCCGAAGAGGAGGGGGGGGCAGGAGGAGGAGGAAGAGGAGGAGGAGGAGGAAGAGGAAGGCGCCTCCCTCTGCCGCCCTCCCCTCGCTGGCACCCACCGGAGCCCGATGCGGCTCCGGCCGGGCGAGCGGCCACGGGAGCGCCCGGCGGCTGGGCCCCCCCGGGCTGCAGGAGGTGGGGGGGGGCGGCCCGGAAAGGGGGCGAGGGGCAGAGCCCCCCAACCCTGCCGCTTCCCTCAAGCCTCCTGCTCCCCCTCTTTAATTCCCTTTGCGAGCAGGAGGGGGTGCACCCCCCGCTTTAATCCGACGGAGGGAGCAGAGGAAGCGGGGACCCCTTTCCTTTGCTTGCTTATGGCCCGATCCCCCCGCTTCCAACCGCCGCAGGGAGGCAGCGGCTGAACCGGCGCCCCGCTCCCCCCCCCAAACTTTGCCTTCGGATGCGGGGACTCCACCGTTGAGCTGCTCCAGCCGCTGATTAATTGCATCTGCCTGGGATTAATTATTCACCCGCCTGCTTTGGGTTGTGGTTTTTGTTACGGTTGTTTGTGTTTTCCTTGGGGGGGGGGCAGCGCTTTAATTCCTGTTTTCAGTCTATTTCTTCCTGAAGAACCGCTCCTGGAAATCTGATGCTCATCCCCGTGCGAGGGGGGCCGGCGCCCTGCAGCATCATCCTCCAGCAGCACATCGGGGTTCTACCCCGGGAGGGGTTACGCGTGCTCCGCTCCCCCTTTCCCACCCCCCGTTGAGGAGGAAGAGGAGGAGGAGGAGGAGGAGGAAGAGGAAGAGGAGGGGGGACCCGCCCCCACCGGCTGGGAGCGCCCCGGTCCCCCTGCAGGCACCTGGGGGGGGGGGGATTGCGTCAGGTTTGGGGTGCGGGTGGGGGGCCGGAGATTCAGTGCTCTGCTCTCTGAGCTGGGGGGGCAAAGCCGAGAGCCCCCCAACCCGATCCGGCTTCCCCCCCCCATTCCTCCGTTGGCTGCTGCTCCTGTCTCGCACGTGGCTGGATTTAGGGATTTCTGCGCTTTTTTGGTGCTTGGTTTGGATTTCTTCTATTATTTTTAACTATTTTTGGTCACGGGGGTGTCTCGGGGCTCGCCCCCTCCCCCCCCCCTCCGGTTTTCTGGCTGCACCCCCCCACACTTTGCAATGGCCTCTCCGGAGAAGATGCACCCAGGGCCGGCCGCCCTGCTCTGCTGCCTCTGCTCCCTGCTGCTCCCCGGTAAGTGCCGCCGGCACCGGGCGTGGGGGGGTGATCCGTATGTTATATGTGTGTCTGCAATACCTGGGGGGGGGTTGCACCCACATTCCCCTTCCAGCCCCATCTACCCCCCACTCGGGGGCAGCCGCTGCCCCGTTGTGCCTGGCTGTGATCCAGCCTCCCATAGGTGGTTCTCTGTGCCCCCCCCCAACAACGAAATGGGTTAAGATTAGAGTTTATTCCTGGCTTAATAAAATGACAGCTTGTGCTATGCGAGCGCTTGCCGCGGGCTGTTTCCCGAGCCGGGGGGGGGGACGACATGGGGAGAGGAGGATGCGGTCGTTCTCCCCCCTGCCCCTTGTCGCCTTAATGCAGAGCTGCTTTAGCAGGAGGATCAGGGGCTTTATCCGCTATTATCCACCCGCTGATCCCCAGATC
This sequence comes from Micropsitta keiensis, assembly GCA_034782935.1. Lineage (NCBI taxonomy): Eukaryota > Metazoa > Chordata > Aves > Psittaciformes > Psittacidae > Micropsitta > Micropsitta keiensis. The sequence goes on along the minus strand of JAVHNC010032728.1, from coordinate 5,110 downwards.
ATCCATATTCTTTTTAGACTAAATCAGACCCAAATTCCCACCAACATTCGCAAAACAGACAAAACTTTACTACATAACTCATTGGCTTTTGGGCCAGGCATTATATGTAAGGAAGGTACAAGCAAAGTGTTAACTGACGGTAAAGCTGATCTGCATCACCTCAGATTTAAAAGTTTTCTGTGCCTTAAAATCCCCGCCTGAGACACTGGGCTGAGCTAATAGAACAGTATAGGTATGATGTGCAATTGCATTTCTTTCGACAGGTAAGGAAGATTTAAGATAAGCTGAAGGACTTGGACTATCAATATGATTGATCATCATGAAAAGGGCACTCAGTTGTTTGCCTTAACTATGTTTCTTCTCTTTTTACAGAATTCTGTATTACTTCTACAGTGAGAACAAAGTTGCTTCATTAATGTAAACCAAAATAGTGTTCTGTAGGGTTTGGGGTTTTTTCCCTAATTTTAGTTTGGTTGGCTTTATTAGCTAGAAAATTTCTTTTCCTACTGTCAGAGCCTTTACACATGAGAACATTGTTAATTCAATCTTGTTCTGGGACAGACAGTGCACTCAGATTTATTTATCTTTTTCTCCTTTTACTGTTGTTTGTCTGAAGACTTTTTCTTTCAGACAGGAAAACAGAAAATATTTTGAGACACCCGGTAATACTTCAGATATTAATTGGAGACTTATAAGATTTATAAGTCTTATAATCTTTATAAGACTTATAATCTTATAAGATTAATATAAGATTAGGTATCTTTCTAATACCAAGTTATTTGTTTCCACATTGTAAGCTGGAAGTTAAAAATGCTGATCGTGGTCTTGGAGCTGATACAGATACAGAGTGTTCAATGACACTTGATATTCACTTTGCTTTTCTTTGCTGCTAGTTCTGCTTCTACCTATTCTTTCAGCTATAATTATGTTATTAATTGTTACAAATATAACATTTACAACAGTGCTCAATTGCAGCTTGGACAAGATATCCAAAATGGACAGTCTACAGAAATAAAGCAAAAGGGATAAGGGGGATGTCTGAAATATCTTATTACTGCCATGCTTTTTGTTCCTGTGTCTCTCAAATCTAGCTTACATGAAATCAGTTTGCTCGTAGGAAAGGAATGATTGACAGGAGCTAAATATGAAGGCCTCTTGTACATGGATGTATCTTTGAGCTACTGAACTTGAGCATTGACTTCCTGTGTGAGCAAACACTACAAATATGTCTAAACTTGGGTCCTGTTCTAATGCTGACCATAACCTTTCCCTTTGCTTCCTGGTTTTGATAGGGGAAATTGTTTGATCCTCCCAATGGTCTTTCAGAGGGGTGTGAAATCAAGTAATATTGCGAAGTAACAAGCTTTTAGGAAAAAAAAGAAAGTCTGCAGCATTGCTGAAAATAGATTGAACTGGTATGAACCTGCAAGTATTTTAACTGAATGATTGTGGTTAACTAAGTGGTAGTGGCTGTTCCTGAGCTTTGAGGCAAACGTGACATCAAATACGCTTCTAGTCATGTGCTCCTGCTTGTAACCACATCACCTGGCATGCAGTTTCTGGCCTCTGGTCCTGAACATTAGCAGTGCACATATGAAAGCCAGGATTCAAATGGAAGCATGCAAGCCACTGGGAGGAATTTCTTAAGCATAGAACAGAGTTTAACAGGTTTGTGCTTGTGTACATGCTGAAAAGAAGCACAAGGAGGAGCTGAAGTTGGCAAAAAGCTGGCAGAGTCAGAAGAAAGATGGTTAATTCAAGGAGCTGGAATTCTTCTGTCAATTTTTCTTGGCTTTCCAAATCATATAGTTGTGTCTTCCTTATTTTGGTTTGTATTATTTTTAGTATGTGAGATTACAGGAAGAGGCTGAGGCCTCATGAACGGTGTTACCTAAACTTTAGGCTCTTGAGTGTGTGCTAAGTGAGGCTGAGTGTTGTCTTCGCCTGTCATCACCCCTATTGCCCTGAGGTCTGAATGGTGTCCTCACATACCTGGTGGCCTCTTCTTTTGCCAGGAGCATGATTCTGGGTCCTTCCAAACATCTTTGGCCTTGAACTCACTTGTTCAGAGCAGGAGGGAGTGCTGTTGTATGCAATAGGGATTATTAGGCAAGGGGAAGCCCCTTCAATCAAATTTTCTGATACTCAGGGTTTTGTGGCATCAGTGGAAATGCTTGTGCTGTACAGTCTAAATTGGGATGACTGTGTCTTGCTTGTGCACTGGGCAAAGAAGGCACATGTGGAAGCTGTAGTTTCTTCAGGATCTGAAACCCCAATGCAAGGCCTTATCCAATAGCCTGGAAATGTTTGTCACAAAACTCTCAATAAATGGTGACAGAAATCTTTAGTCCTTCCTGGTCTTCAGGTATTCTACAGAAGCAAGAACATGCCCTTCATTTTTACTGTGGTGAAAATTTTATCTATTACAGTTGCTGCAGCACACAAACTGTTTGCCATAGATGGAGTAGCTGAGATCTAGAAAGTCAGCACACAGCTCACAAGTAGCATAAGCATTCAGTTGTTGGGTTATCTAATCTATTTCTTGGTTGTTGTGTGCACACACCAGCTTTAGAGGAGTACAGGTGCCTCTGTTTCAAAGTAAAGTGATTAACTATGGTAGGAAGAAGATTATAAGTTGCGGAGTTGAGTTGAGCTTCCTTTATGTAAGGTCAGAACTTGAGTGGGGAGGTGCCCATGGCTGTGAAATGTTCACAGGTGAAATATGTTAGCTATCAGTGGTGGCTGCCAGAAACAACACAGGACCACATTCATTCTGTGAAAAATCATGGCAGATAAATGAGGCAATTTTTCTGTAATTGTAGGGTCAAACTTGAAGATCACCCAGGTCTGGACCCAGAATGGACACAGTACTTCTTGTTTTTATAAAAGTGTTATTACTGAGGGCAGGGAGGTGTTGTCTTATAATGAATTCATGGAACTGTATATTATCATAAGTGAGTAGAAGCAAAAGTCAGAATTTAATACGCCGAAATGAGGAGGACCAAGTGATGACTAATCTTACAATTATAAGGCATGGCATATGAAGTTGCCACTTGGATCACATAAATTTTTAATAAGTACATCAAGTTGCAACTTGTGTATAAGTGAAGAATAGAAAAGTGCCATATTAATCTGAATACGAGTGGTTTTAAATCCTAGGCAACTCATTTTTCTGAGGAAATTTTTGCATGTTTTTTCTATTATTACCTCTTCCATAGCATATGTCTTTACCTCACCTTATGGCTCCCACCCTCCCCCTCCAACCCAGGTGTGAGCGGTCCTGTTTATCAGATAACCAGCTGTGCTGCTCTCTGACAGTAAAACCTTTTGATCATAGGACTAAAGCTCTCCCTAGGTTTACAAAATGTTGCTGGTGCAGAAGGCTAGAGTGGAGAAAGAGCTGTGGCCCCCTGACACTGGGGTAGATTTCCTGTGCCTGGAGAGCAAAAAGACTCCTCTCTATGGGGGCCTTCCCCAACCTGCACCCTTCCCTGAGCATCCTGGTTAGGCAGAGATGCAGCCGTGTTTACATTTGCTCACCAAAAGGTGCCATAAGCTCTTCAAAGACTTTGATACAAAGTCCTGGGAGCATAATCCATGGAGGAGGATGAGTTGGATTCTTTCAGATATTGGAGGAGTGGTGAGGGGTAGGTGGAAGAAAATGAGAGGGCAGCTCTTTGTGTGTTTGGGGCTAATACACATTACAGAAAGGGAGGACTGAGTGGAAGAAAAATTGCAGACCAGCTAATCATAGTGCTTTGATGAACATTACAACAAAAACTCATAGAAGGGGTAGTCGAAGAGGTGAAGGTGGTAAATGGTTAACAGGATAATTTGCAACACGAGTTCACCCAAACTAGACTGTACTGGAATAACCTTCTTACTGATTATATCTGATGTCTTTCTATTCCTATCAGGGCTCTGAGTACACATTTTCTATAGCGCCACTTGGGAAATCTTCAGTTAAACTACAGAAGACGGATATTCTTGCAAGACCGTAGTGGTGCAAGGACCTGAGCAAAAGAGCATTGTCAGTTTGTCATTTTGAAAATGAAATTAATGGAAAGGAAGGATGCTACTAATAAAGTCCCACAAGGCTCTTTCAAGCCACCTGAAAAATACTTTTTTTTGTGTTATTATCTTGGCACAAATCCCTGAAATATGCCAAGGAGACTTTTTGATGGTGGGATATTAGAAGGCATTTTCTGAAGAGAGGAGGATAAATCTTGTGTGGAAAGAGTTTTGCAGGTAGGAGAGAAACAATAGAATTGGAGCTGAGCTAATAACACAGCTAATAGCTAGTTACAAACTAGGGATCTCTGGCTGAAAACAAGAATAGGAAAAGACTTTGGTGACCTGCTTGACTGTACTATGTCTCAGCTACCTATGTTAGGAACATAATAGAATATTTCATGGCCTAATCACATAACAAGGAAAATTGGAAGTGCTGTGTATAGTTAGGACTTCATCTGGGGAACAGTATACAACAGTAACCCTCTGTGGACATGAGGACTCTTTCCAGTTGCCTTCTCTTCTGAACTGATCTGCCTGGATGATCAAGAAATTAAGAAGCCTGTTGTACACAGAACTGTTAGTGTTTTTCTTAACAGCTTACATAGCAGCTATTATTATACTGTGTAGTAGTTAATGAAGGTTAAGACTGCTGAAACCTGGTAAGAATAATTAATTTGGTGAAGGATTTGCGGCCTTCTTTCAAAGACAAGATCAGTCAAGCCCTTGGCAACTTTTAGGATAGTAGCATCTGACAAAGGAGGGAGTAAAGGCAAAAGCGAGTGGCTTGTTTCCACCAGCTGGCTTTGCTTTTATGGCTTTGACTAGCCAGCCATGATTTGTTTGGCTGGAGTTAATGCTTATCAGTTTTCCCCCAGAGAACCGAAGCTGTTGAAGATAGAGCAATGAGTGCACCGTGTCTGGTCTCCCACAAAGCTACAAAGTTTTCAAGACTTATTTATCGTAATTCTGCATTTCTTTCAGTCAGAAGTTGGAGTTCCTGTCTAGGTCATGTCATCCTTGTCTGTGTTGCACCTTAAGCTGCTTTTGGCAGGAAGCTGAAGCTAATGCTTTATATATGAACATAACTAAGCAGTCT
>JAVHNC010032606.1:3553-18838 GCA_034782935.1 Micropsitta keiensis | reverse complement strand
CCAACAACAGCGTGGTGTACTCACTCTGAGACCTGGAATGAAGTCCCCTCTTCTATAGTAGTCGGTACTGGCTGCTGCTCTTTCAACTGAAGTTCCCATTCCATACCGGTTATTCTCACAGACAAAAATACAAGGCAACTTCCACAAGGCAGCCATGTTGAATGTTTCAAATATCTGGCCCTGAAAGAAAAAGAAAAAGTTGCATCTAGACAGGGAGATCAGCCTTCAGGCACCAAATCTGCAAAGTGCAAGTTCACCTACATGAAGTTTGTCTCAGTGCACAACACTTCACAACAAAAGCCCTAAGAAAAACTGCAGTGAGCTGTAGAACTGAGGGTGTGCATACTCCTCTCTCTAGGATTGCTTTTTCTGTGTTAGTTGTTTCTTTTTAGTGAAGTGTCCTCTCAGCAGAAAGCCCAACAAACAATCAGAGCAGAAGCTCCAAGTCAGATACTGCCTGGGCTGCTGCACTACCCAGGTAGGGCGAGAGGTGCTCCCCACTACTTGGTGGAAAGGCAGAGCTCACAGTTCACTGAACAAGACCAGATCATCCACAGCTACTCTCCTCACCATGCCACGCCAGACAAAGCTGATTTACCTGATTGGCTGCACCATCCCCATATAACGCCATGCAGATTTCGTTTTTACCAAAGTATTTACAGGCCAGCGCAACCCCAGCTCCAAGAGGAACCTATCACAGGGTACAGAAATAAACCACCAGTTTACAGCAATGTTTAAAGGAGTTGGAGATAGGCAGCTTATGAATTGCGAAGAGACATTTACACTATCAGAGATCCACTCAACAAACACGTAGTTACCAATTCACTCCCATTTGTGCCAATCTCTATTACAGCTAAAATTCACACATTGCTTACTTATATCTCAACGTGATACATCTTTGCTCCAGATTACTAAACAGTGAGCAAAACAGAATAAAAACATCACACAGTTAATAGCCTCAGAGCAATAGTGGCTGCATACAAGCTCACACCACAAATACTGAAATACTGGCAGAGGACAGCAGCCACATTCAACTTGTGCTTTGAAGCAGTAGTCATGCATATACCTGAGCACCAACAATTCCATTTCCACCATAGAAGTTTTTGGTATACATATGCATTGATCCTCCTTTCCCCTTTGCACATCCTCCTTTTCGCCCTGTAACACGAGTAACAAGCAATGTACTTTTCCAAAGGAAAAATCCTATGCAAACGGGAACATCTAATTCAATTCCTAAAGGTACTAACAGTAAGACCATGTTGCTGTCATTACATCTATGTGGAGTTAAGACATAAGAGCCATTCCCCAAAGTGTTTACACCTAAATACATCAAAAAACAAATAAGAGAAGGTGAAAGACAACAATAAAGGAAACCTAATTCAGGAAATACAAAATGAGATAACAAAAAAGCTTTAGAAGCAACCAAGAAGTTTCAGTGCTCAACCTACATACTATTCCAAATTAGTTGCAATAATCTACACTTGTCTTCTCTGTGACAGAACCAGAAGTAAAAAATTACAGATAGGACATTCAAAAAAAGAGAAAGAAAACCCAAATCAAAACCCAAATAACACCACCACAGAATCAACCCAAATAACAGCTCCCCTTCTCACCCCAGGATAAACATCAAAAAATCACCCAGGCCAGCATTATTCAAGCTGCAGTTTGAAAAGAGGTAGTGCTTCATGAAGCATTACAGCAAATTGTTTATATGAACTGATCTAAGAACACAGAAATTCTCTTCTGCCCACTCCATCACTTAGTCTAATCTGCTTTGCTACAAGCTTCAGAGGCTTCTTAAAAGAGAAGTTCCTGATAAGCACAGCTTGGTTGGTTGGGTCTTTTGCCTTAGCCTTGGTGTTTATTTCAGAAGTTGACTCCTGGATCCCTCTCTGGAATTTGTTCTTTTTCTTACTTAATAGCAGACCGCTTTTATTATCCGTCTTTCTAATACCTTTCTCATACCTTTATTAATTGGTTTAACCTGCCATAGCATTCCTTTGCTAGGGCCAAAGGAAAACTAAGAAGTCCAATTTTAACCTGTTACTAACATACACTCCTAACACATCCATTCTCAGAATGCACACCTCTTCTCTACCTCCAAAACATGTTTTCCTGTATTAACATTTAGAGCATGCAAATTCTCAGATCAAGTCTTTATTATACCAATGACTCATTAAGGCCCTCAAACTCCCTGCTTCTTTTCCACTTCTGGCAGCCGTTCAGATCTCTTAAGAGTTCAGCAGGCTGATCCCCTCTTCCCTGCTCCACCTGCAACTCTGCTGTGAACAGACTATCTATCCTTTCTGCAACATCTGACATCTGTGCAGATTACCATTTAATATTCTTGTTACAGTCATGTTTTCCCAACCCATTGAGCTTATCATCACAGGCCGTGTTTGCCAGCCTTTCTAAAACTCCAGCAGCATAATTCTGAAAATCCTAGTCTCTCTCATAGGGAGAGTAATGCCCTGTCCTGTTGAGAACTGCCACAAGCAAGTTCCATTTAAACAAGCTGCTGCAACACAATAAATACAGCATACGCTATCAAGAGAAATTCTCTGAGTTTGTGATTTCGAAGTGCAAGCACTTAAATATTCCTTATGACTTAAGTCTTGTAGAAAAACATGGGTGCATCACAACATTGTAAAATTGATTTATTCTGCTATGTCACTAAACTGCTTCTGATGCCTCAGTAGACATTGTGCATCAACATCACTTTGGATTGTACTAAAAAATTCTGCCACAAGAACAGCAGCATGCGAACCCTCCTCATTTTACTCAGTACAAACCTGTAAGTTCAGTGAGAATTTCTCTAACAGGCACTCCTCGTGTGTAGGTAAACCCATGAGCCCTGTAAGCTGTTATCAGATGGTCTGTAGGCTTTATGGCAGCTTCAATCCCTACGCAGCAAGCCTCCTGTTACATAGAAAAAGTCAATTTAGCAGTGAAGAAAAGCAAACATCCACAGCCAGCAGTGTGGCAAGGCTAGCTATGACCCCCCATACATCAAACCTGGTAGAGTACTAATGCAGGAGACCTCCTTAAATGCCAAGGGGTGAAAGGCCTTGAGCTGTAACAGCCTTGAGCTCTGAATTCCAACCTGATGGTGACTCACAAAAGCACATAGGAGGGGAATGAAGCCTGTAAAAATCTGCAGACTTTTTCTACACCCATCTCCCAAATGAAGCATCAAACCAGCTGTAATTCAACAGTATCAGGTGGGAAGGGGAAAGACAGCAAAGTTTCACTTTATTCATGAAATTCCTACTCCTGGCTGTTGTTTTACAGTGGCCACATGATCTAGGCGACACTGCTTGAGGACAAGGGTGTGAGCCTCCAAATGCACTGAATTTACTATGGTGCAGTTGCAAACCCCTTGGGGAGCCTCCAAATGCACTGAATTTACTATGGTGAAGTTGCAAACACCAGGGGAAAAAAAAAACTTACCTGGCCATCACACAAGTGGCAGAAGCCACGAATAATCTTCTGCTTGTACATCTGGTCAGCCTTCAGCTCCATGCGTCGGATGGTCTGCATTGTCTTGTAGTACTGAAGCCCCTCCTCTCGAGTCATCACTGTGGTGGAACTGGGGCCTTCTTCAAGGCGATGAAGGTCACATTTCTGCAAAGTTGAACACGTAAGTATTTCTGAAAGGAAGTCATCCTTTTACAAGTATCACATAGTTTTGTTTTTATGATGTCTTATTTTCAAATTCAGTGTAAAGCATAAGGTTTGTGTGCTATTTCCAAATTTAGGGAAATAAAAAGTTTACTTCTACTAAAGGCATATTTCTACTCACAAAATGAATTCTTGTAGATCCTACTGTCTGTAGATGAACTACAGTCCTCACCAAACTTGGGAAAGGCACGTTTCCATGGTTGTTGAAGGCTAAATACTTGGCAAGAGCTACAGAAGCTTAGTGAGGACATGATATAGTTTCCTTTGTGAATCAGTTTGTAAGATCTGGCTCTTAGACTGGACTTCATCTCTTCTACCACCACCTGTACCAAGCAGTAATAAACTGCTGCTGCACCAACCACCCTGCCAGTCAAACCACCACGTGTACAGCACAACTTCACTCCCAAACGATGGACTGCACTGAGGGAGGGCTTACTTTAGACACCCATACAGAATAAATGAAATTAAAACGAATTAAAAAGCAGTCAAGCTCGGTGGACCAAATCAAACCAATTACTCCATCTGTGCTATTAAAGGGACAAAACACTGCTACACTGGATAAAGACAGCTTACATTAAAGCAAATGCCTCACCAGATTAAATCCACTGGCACCTAGATGAACTGGATATAACACAGGGGCGCACCACTCAAGAATGCTATTCAAGAAATTTAGGCGTCTATATAGGTTCAAACATTAAACCTTGTTTCTACTCAGAAAAGACTTTTCATATTAACTTATTTTCCCTCCCTCCCACCTGTGCAGCAATTTCACTACTTTACAGGCACAGAAACTGAGCAGAGCAAAAGAAAACCAAATAGTTTCTTTCAGATTTTCTTTTATTAATTCCGGAATGACAAGCCAGCACAAAAGCTACTAAAGCCAACAGAAGCATCACTTTTTTTCTACAAACTAGCCACAGCAGAAGCTGACAGAATAGAACAAACATACTTTTTGAACAGCACCAAGTTAATCATTAAAAGGGTGCCGTAATATTTCCTCGAAAATCCATACAGACCTCAATCAGCTGCACATCTGGGATGCAACACTCACGATTCCATAAATAAAAGGAAGATGGAAAGAAGGGTAGGCAGCAAACACCAGCTATTTGTTTTAAAACAAGTAGAGAAACATTAATACTCTTCCCATAGAAGAGAAAAGGTTCTTTGGCACCTTTGTGACTCCACGCTCACAGCTGCATTGAACTATCGCAGCTGCAAAGTACCACATTCTTAAGAAACAAGTAATGTTACTACATACAGCAAAGCAAGGCACCTCCAGCTGCATTTAGAAATGAAGCCAGGCAGCAAGGGGTTTGGTCTGAAAATTCAAACAGTAGTTTTCTAATTGAAAAAGGAGCCAAGTCCATCATGTTAGGATCTACAACACACACAATCACAGTGCCAGTATTAAGTGTTCAGCTTCCTTACCTTAATTTCAAAGGTAGCTTCATTTGCAAAGTCTGCATAGTTACGTGATGCCACCATCACTCGAGAGGCCTTAAAAACAAAACCAGAAAAACAAGAAAAAAACAAAACATGAACAATTTTTAAATATATTTATCAAGCAAAAGCAGGCAAATTCTCAAATAATTTCTCACAGTACTCCCAAACTGAAATACCCTGGGAATTAAACTCACCAGATCTAAACTAAAAACAGTTAGTCTCAAAAGACTGTGAAGATCATCAAACCCACAAAAATAATTACTTTTCCCTTCACGTGCCAGATTGCTTACATGAGTAGAGATAACCAACGCAGATTTTGATGGCTCTCGGCACTGACTGGAATTTTGTCTCCACAGAACAAAAACTTATTTGGAAAAACAAATCACTCCCCCCCCTTCCCCCCCAGCAGATTTCTAGAGTATGAACTACTCTTGCTCTTTCTTTCCAACAAGAACAGAAGTTGGGGGGAAGCCAGGCAGTGACAATGAAGGGGAATATTGTTTCAGTGGGTAACAGTACGGCCACTACTTAAAAATTATATCGAAACATAAAAGGTGACATACCTGAGGAGGCATGAAATACAGAGCAACATAAAGGGTGACACAGTAGTGAGGAGGTACAAAGGATGCTTTAAAATCTATTACTGTTCTGTCCTAAAGAATGAACACAGGTTACTGACTTACGAACATCTGGTATTTCTACATTACTTCAGTATGTTTCACTGCAGCATTGCACAGGATGTTCATCTGTCTGTGCTTGCATTGTGGCCACAGCATAAGGAATGCGCTACACCTTCAGTAGCAAAACTGTATTGTTCATGGAGTTACACACAATTTTCAGCAGCTTCTTTTTTTGATGCAAGTCACATACATGAAGCTGAAGGTTGATTATTGTGGAATTTTGAGAATGTCCAGGTCAATCTCCAAAAAAAGGTCTGACCCATAAGTATGAGGCTTGGAAAAAAGCCAAGAGACACTTCTCAATCCCTCTTGGTTACCTACTCTGTTGCATATTTGATTTAGCAGTCACAGACACCCCATTATCAGGTTAAGCATTTAGAGTTTTAAATGTGTACCAAGTTTCTACACTGTTTACCCCAATGTGTCAGTATTATCAGTGATGAAAATCTCTTTTACTTCTAGAGCTGGAAGTAAACCAAGAGTTTGGGGTTCCCAGAACCACAGAATGGCTGAGGTTGGAAGGAACCTCTATAGGTCAGCCAGAACCTCCTTGCCCTGAATATAACGTAAAAGCAACACTGAGGAGTCTGTACAAAAGTTCTAAATACATGGCCAGTGCACATATCAAAACCAAATCTTTTAAGACTGACTTAGGCCTTACCTCACTAACGGCTCCCTAGGTTAGCAGCATTTGGAAGGGGGGAAAAAAAGAAAAAAAAAGAAACTAGGTAAGTAACTATAACAATTAGGGGAAGTGAAGTCTGCAAATTATTAGCCTACTAGAACTCTCTGAGAGTTCCTTTACAGGTAAATTCTGTTCCATGGAAATCTGTCTATACACTTTGCAATATGCTCATAGAGTATTTGGTATACTACTTTAAGACTGCTTTAAGACGACTAATTTATACCTTCACTATAAATATGTAAGAACAATTCACAACAAACATTTACTTATTTGGTAATTGCTGGGATTGAAAACTATGTGTTGTCTAAAACAGTCCTAGTTTAGATTTATGGAAAAATTCAGTATGGCAGAAGCAGACCAAGTACTGACAATAAGGGAGTCATTTTAGGCATCCATATTTGAAAAATTAAATATAAATATTTCCGTTGTGAATGAGGAAAAACTTCTAGATCCATAGTCCCAACAGATACAGGAAGATGTGCCGGTAACTCTGCCGAGCCGAACCCAGGGTAGCCGCTGCCTGCCGGCCATACCCCGGCCACGCGGGTTAACCACAACAATCCCCACTAACGGCAGAGGGAGCACGGGCCTTCCACGCCCCGGGCTTTGCCACCCCCTATGTCGAGGAGCTGCCGCCAGCGCCCGTTGGCGCCGTTGGCCTCCCACGGTCCGGCCGGCCAAGTAACGGTCAAACTCGCCGTTTTTGCGACTGCGGCTGCGGCAGCAGCAGCGGCCGGACGCTGCAGCACGCGGGAGAACACAGCTAACAACATCTTGAGCATGGGGAGCGGACGGGCAACACTGTGTGAGCGCTATCCCGCGGCCCGGAATGTCGTTCAACCGCCCGCCCCGCCTCGCCTCGCCCAGGCCAGCCCCGGCCCAGCCCAGCGCTTCTCGAAGACACTGCCGATGCTCGCTCGCTCGCGGTGGGCGGGTCGAAGAGTCGAGTTGCGTGCGCCGCCCATGCGCAGAAACTAGTCTGTGGCGGCGGTAGCAGGGGTGGTTGAGGGTGAGGTGGATGGCCTCAGGCTTCCTCCTGAAGCGCTGGTGTTCATGCACACACCAGTTATATTGGTGTGACTCATGAAGCACAAATGCATTTAGTGTTCTGCTGGCTTACTCAAGCGCATAGAAAGGCCAAATGACACCTGGGATGGTAAACTCTTATCTGCAAGATTCACTTTCTCTCTCTGCCAGCTCCCAGTGTTGTTTCTTCCCTGTTGTTTTGAAAAAGCCGTTCGTTGTTCTGTTCTACATTACACTAACTCCATCCAACATTTTCACCCCTCCTACTATCTCCTTCACACCCAGCTTTTATTCTTATTAATCCGTATTCTTTTAGCATTTCTCTTTTTGAAAACTGGCCTCTGATCAGAACAGGGCAGCAGGGTGGGGATACAGGTGGGGGTGCCTTCACTGGGGAGGATGGTGAGGCTGTCAGAATACCCTGCAATACATGGTCAGACAAGGATTCACCACTTTATTCCATAGTTCTTGCATTCCATAGAGGAGGCTCATCAGTTCATCTGCTTTTGCTCAAGCGATTAAAGAGCAAAGTATGTGAGACAGAAAGTCTGTGGTAAACTCACGTGTTAGTTCACTAAGCAACATGTTGAAGTAAAGGTTGAAGTAAAGGTCTCAAGAGTTCTATGAACAATTGTTAACTTTGGGCATGGTCCTGATCAAGGGAAGAATCATTATTACTACAAAAGAATGCGGTCACGCTTATTTCAAGTTCAGTGTCATTGCCGGCTCCTTCTCCACATGAAAGAGAAAAACAAAGCAGCTTTTATAATTAGGCATTTGCAGACTGATACTTTATTACACTTCCAGTAGTCATAGGAAATAGTTACTTTTGTTGGGAAAGGATCCATTTTCTCCTCCCTGGAAATATAGTAAAGCATTGATCTACATTGCCTCTGCATCGTTTTTACTTTTCATGGTATTCCATTAATATTCATATGTTTTCTCCATTAAAACCTCTTACAACATCCTGAAATGATTGAGTTGTCCCACAGAAAATTAACTCAGAAAGTAATTCATGCATGAGGTAAGCAATGAAAACATAATCAAATCATAAGCAGAGAATGACTATAGAAAATAATTTAATGGAAGATGTTTATGTAATATTTCATAATGGAGCACCTTGCCATGGGTGACTTTAGTATTACCACATCAAGGGTGTGTTGCGTGGCAGCTGGCCAAAGCCCATTGTTTTCTATTGTTCTGGGTGTGATCCTAAAATGTTATTTTTCGGATTGTAGCTGCTGTTACAGATGTTTGCCATTGGATGAAAAATAGAGGGAAACGTCCAGCACTCAGGACTCACCCCAGCTCACCCCAGGTGAAAGCAATCCTCACCTTACTTGAGGAGTTAGGAGGTTGCAGCCTGATTTTTCTTCTTCCCATGGCACCATAGTTCTAACTCACAGAAGGCAGCACTGGAGAGGACTGACCTGTGGCCGCCAGCCACAGAACAAGTTGTGATCACATTGCTGCAGCCTCATTTCCTCTCTGGGGACATCCACACCATGGTGTGCTTGCCTGGGTCTCCAGTGTGGCACCATAAAGTGGCCCCTTAAATCGCAGTAACTCTTCTTCGTGTTTGTTTAGTTCAAAATGCTTGAAATAAACATAGTAGCCCTTTCAAATGGTATTTCAATGGCACCATGCAGTGGGACTGTGAGGCATGCTTGGTGGAGAGGGATTCTGTACAGTGGCATGGTGAGCTGTCCCTATTTTGGAGGACTGGCTGGGAAGGATGGTGGCACAGCCTCATCCATGCTGGTCACAGGCAGCAGCCTCCAAGGCTATGCCCTGGCTTCTTCCTAAGGGGAAGCTATCAGCTCCAAAGGAGAGCACACAAGTGGATGAAAGTCCTCAGATGTAGATGACTGGCAACAAGGTCTTGGGATTGAACTGAAGAATTACATTATCAAAGGGAACAGATGTAGTCTTAGTTCCTTTTCCATCTTTAAAACCTGAGTCACCAGCTTCACTCCAGATGCATCCTTCAGCTTGAAATACACTACACTCTATCTGAAACTGGTCAGTGGGAACAATCATTTTCTCTCATTATTCCTTGAGTTTTCATTTGATTAATTTATCATTTTTTTTTCCTGTCCTCCCCTAATTTTCTTGCCCAAATGTTTCTTTTGTCACTCTTCCACTCTTCCTTTCTTCAGGTCCACATCTCTCACAAACAAGGTCTCTCTCCATTTGGCTCTTTTTGTTTACCCACTCTTCTGGTTAATTCCCATTCTATCCTCCATTTCTAGTAGTTCCTGCTTCAGACAGCAACACTACTCCCAACTCACTTTAAATACTGAGACACATGCAGTCACCACTGATGGGGGATTTAGAACAATTAATTGCTCTATCAAAATTCTTTTAGTGAATGCAAACCCTGAGCTCATGAACTGACTAAAACAACAAGGAGCAGACTCGCATGCTATTAAAAGGGTAAAAAAAAAAACAAACCAACCCCCCACACACCTTTAGGAAAAGGTCACTGTAGTCAGTATTAGCAGTTGGCTTCAACAAGGGAATGTTAATTTAGGAATAAATTTGCCTTTTAGTTTGCTGAAGAAGATTATACACTAAGTGCTGTCCTTAACGATGTCACTAAGGATGACCTGCGCTACCTTCAGCTGCGGTAAGAAAGTATTTCTTAGTTCCCTGGTGAGCCTGTAATTGAAGGAGATTGTACAGAACTTTCTCAGAAGTTCAGTTATTGAAACAGTCAGTGACCAGTCAGTGGCAACTGCTGCAAATTTCGTCTCTGGTTTGTTGTTGAAGTTTTTCATGTCTTAACAGATGCAGTGAAACAACTGCACCTCCGGTGCTTCAAGCTATCTAAGTTTTGGCATTTGTCAAAGTTGGGAGCTATTTCTGCACTCTTCAGGATGATGTAATTGCAGGGATAGCAGGCATCCAGCACTTGCTGTGCCTGCTCCTTGACTCAAGTCATTCTGTCATCATTCTGTCAGTCAGCCCCTGGCTAACCCAGAAGAGATTTAGCTCCCACCTCAGGGAGGTGTGTAGTGTTTCCTATGTAGTGTCATAATCAGTACAGCCTTGGGATTTCTAGGTTTTACTTCTTGATAACTTTAAAGAAGACGAGGAAGTTCTCCCTAATGGTTCTCCATTCTCCTTCATACAGGGGTGGTCTTCTCTGCAGAATTTGGAATGCAATATTAAACCACCGACAAACATCTGGCAAGACCTCTGTGCAGGAGGTTCATGCTTCGGAAGGAGAACATGACATGGGAATAAACAAATGAAAACAGAATTCCCTAAATTACTAGATGTATATATACATATCTGTACAGTGGCCTTGCAGGTTTTGCACATCCATGTAGTTTGTTTGAACTTCAGTGTACCACACAGTGGCTAGTACAGCTTTTAAGTCAGTGTCAATGCACTTAAGTTATTTCTGACAGAGTAATGCAGAAGTCATATGCTTAGCACTGTAACCTAAAGCATTAGCTGAGGAAGAAGACCCACCTTTTCTGCAAACTGGGTACCACACACCTGAATTGGCTTTAGCATTGTGAAAACTCTGAGCTTTGAACATGTTACAGCTCTGGCGGTTGGAGCAGGGAGGACATGTGCCAGAGCTCGTGGCACCTTTCCCCACATGGCTGTATAAAACTTTTATATTAAAGCTGCTTTCATGGAACTCCCAAGAAAAGCCTGGTGCAATGTCTTCATTTATTAACGTTCCTGCAGCAAACCCACAGCATCTAAAGGGCATTTCTGGTGGTTTGGGGAGGAAAATGGTTCATCAAGAAGCCAAGCAAACACACTACCAGGTAAGTGGTGTTGAAGTTTAATTTTTATTTTTTTTTAACTGTACATAACAGAGCAATCCAAAGATAAGTCGATAAAGCAGATACAAAGCAATTTCAGTAAGCTGCTGCTTTAACTTCTTCTGAAACAACATTCAACATGTTTAACAAAATCCAAACTGAGATGGATTTCTCCGCACATTTCCTCTTTTGAAAGAGCTTTTAAAGAAGCTTACGGGCTGTGTCTGAGTCATGTCCAACTTTCCCAAGGAAGCTGTGAGTGTTCCATCCCTGACAGTGTTCCAGGCCAGGTTGGACAGAGTCTTGGGTTACATGGTTATGGTGTGGTGTCCATGGCAGAGGAATTGGAAGTAGATCTAGATCTACTAGATCTAGAGACCATTTCCAAGCCTAACTATTCCATGATTCCATGATTTACGTTCCTGTAAATATATTCACTTATTCTTCTGAATAAATTATGACAGTAGAAAGTCCTTTAGCTGGTAGACTTGTAGCTTATCCACTGGTTTGGGCCCCGCACTTCAAAGGGTGGCTCATTGATGTAGATGTGGTGACAAAGTTCTTCCAGTGGTGGCTCTGGGTCAGTGGTAGCAAACTGAGCTGCTTCCTCAATCTCCTTCCTTACTGCCACATCAATATCCTAAACCAGGAATGGATGCTGATTAGAAGGCAGTTCAAAAAATCATCTTAATTCTGTATTTAAACACAATGATTAAATGTTGGTCAGAACTAGTGTTAATGCTGTTTACAAACATAGATGGAAAACCTGTGAGAAACCGCTCCCTGCTAAACTGCAGCTTTTTGTGCCTTTTGGGCAGTACCTATACCTTACTGCCAGAGGAACATGACCCCACTGATCTTCTACAGTTTCTGTTCTGATTATGCAAACCACTGAGAGGGTCAGTGTCAATTTGGGGGTTTTATTAAACACAGCTGATGAAGGTATTTATAACATTTACTTAGAGGACTCCTGGCTCCTTCATGAAGATTCTTCACTGTTGACAGTTTCTCTTGCAGACTTTTACCCCCCTCCTAGGTAGCTGAGAATGCCTCAGTAATTTTGACTTCTACATCTTCCATATGGTAAGAGCTGTACTTGAAAGATGATCACCTATGCACACAGCCTTCCTCAGCACCCACATGTGCTTTTCACGGCTCATTAGCATGCAAATCCTCCAGAGCTTGCTTATATTGCAACTAAAAGCCATACCTTTAGTTCTTCAATGCTAGCCAAGTTATTGTTGACCATTCTGTCCTTCAGCAAAGTAATGGGATCACTTTTGCTTCTCACTTCTTGAATTTCTTCCCTAGTGCGATAGCTAGGAGCAAGACAGAGACATGAACTGCTTCAGAAGTGTCCTTGACCAGAGGCAGGGTTCTGGACGCAGCTCACTCTTTGAAAGGTGTGAACAAAGAATTGTCAGGAATGCAATGAAAATACAGTGAAGTTCATCACTCACAGGGTGGCACAGCTACGTCTACAACACTCCTTACCTCTGTAAGTTGCAACCAAGCCAACATAGTTCCAGTAACGTAGGCAGGGAAAAGGGAGCAATCCCGGCCTGAGATAGTTCCCACGAGGGGCTATATTTCCTCCTTCCCATCACCCCTTGGGTGATGATGCTAGATGCCCAAGTCCTCTCAGCACCTGCCTATTTGTATTTTCAAGAAGTGTTCTAATTTACTGGACAATACAAACTGTTCCTGCAGTTTTAGCAGACTGGGCTATAAATACTCTAAAAACCTTGGAAAAGCATGATGCTTTTCAGTCAAAGCTGCCTTCTAAACACACTGTAGCTTCACACTAAAAGCAGGATTCATTAACAGAAAGCACAACAGTTTGACTTTTTGCTCATAGTCATCTATAGCAGTTTCATCATAACCTTTATACGAGCTTCGTAACATATTTAAAGATGGAATCCAAGAGTTACAGGATTTTGACCATCACTACTTGGTTGTTTCAGTGAATGCCAAGGAAGAACATCCCAATACCTTATTCCAGGGTCACTCATACTATGGCCATGGTAACGGTAGGTCTGTAACTCCATCACAATAGGACCCTTAAAAAGAAAAAAAAAGCAAACCAGCACAGAGCATGTTACCACCTTAAGGGACAAACACGTGGCTATAGCAGCAAGTATTTGCTATAGGTGAAACACACCATGATTGCAACTCAGTGTTTTTCTCCATTTAATTTTCACAATACTACCACAAGTAGTGAAATACAGCTTCACTCTTCTCAAATGAAAGCATAGGTTGATATTGTGAGCTTTTATTCTCACATTTTTACTGAGCAGCAACTTCTTCCCTCCCAGTGTCCTTCCACCATCAGTCAGACTATTCCAAATTGCCAGTTGTTTCATTGCAGGGTTGAACTCACAGAACCTCATTCTTCTGCACAAACCCTTTTCTTTTTCTGTTGTACATTTCCAGGGCAAACTCTGTTTCACCAAATATTAAAAAACTGCAAACCTGGTGTATTGTACTTGGGTGACAGACACTAATGCTGATTCACATGCTACTGTTGATTTACATATGTGTAAATATGGAGTATCAGTATGTTCCTCCATGCTTCCCCTAATTCATCTCTTCAAAAACAACAACTGCCTGACAGTTAGAACACCTTTCACAACAAAATTTAACTGGAATAGAAATGGGGGAAGAGGTGCCGGAGCATCAGGACAGGTACATCTGTTTTAAATGTTTGATACCACTTGCATGCCACTCAATGAGGAACTTCTTAATGCAGCTGTAATATGGCTAAGAATTTCACCTATGGAAAAGGAACGACGACTACAGACTTACTTTGCCAGATCTGCAGTACTCGGCTGCAAACTTCGTTGCTTCTCGAACACAGAGAACATCCATGCCATCCACCTGAAAACAGAAGCTACACGTTGAACAAAAACAATGCCAAACCCCAAACTTCCGCTTTCAGCACTTCCACAAACACAACATGAATTCAGCTGCAATGTCTCCTGTATTTAAAAAAAATATTTATAAATTTATGTATAAATGCATATGTGCATGCCCATTCTCCTCCACAAAAAAAAGCCAACAACAGCGTGGTGTACTCACTCTGAGACCTGGAATGAAGTCCCCTCTTCTATAGTAGTCGGTACTGGCTGCAGCTCTTTCATTTGAAGTTCCCATTCCATACCGGTTATTCTCACAGATAAAAATACAAGGCAACTTCCACAAGGCAGCCATGTTGTACGCTTCAAATATCTGGCCCTGAAAGAAAAAGTTGCATCTAGATAGGGAACTTGGCCTTCAGGCATTAGGCTCTACGGAAAATCATTCATCTATAGAGGTCTAGCTAGGAGAAATTTCAATACTAAAAGTGATCTGAAAACATCCACTTACTGCAGCTTAGCAGGAATTAAATAGAAGATAGATACACTAAGTAATGTATCTTTCATTTCAACTATTAGATCACAGAACTTAATTTTTAAACCTGTGTCAGTATCTGTTAGGCTAGTACAAAACCTTCAGCTTTAACTGAAATATTTCTGCAGCAGTCAAAAATCTGTCATAACTGATCTGGCAAGATGCTGCTACAGCAGAGTAAAGAAAAGTTTAACCACAGTGACTGTATCAGCCTTGCTACTCTAAGACAGAGACAGAGAAAACTAAGAACTGGGATCTCACATCTGTTTTGAAAGTGGGATATTTTATCAATGGTACACTCTAAACAACTAAATTCTTATCTGGCTGAGTGTCTCTGTTGATAACATGACAAGACTGGCCAGAATATCAATAGCTCTGTTCTCTTCCCTGTCTTCAAAAATCTAGATTACATGTTTCTCAGTATTCAGCAGCTGTCACTTTCACTGCTGTTGTTCAGAAATCTCCTTACAACACAAACACTTCAGGGTGACACACTTAAGTGAGCCATGTGCAACTGGGAAGAGGAGAGTAACTGGAAAACCCTCTTCCCATGACTCACACAGCATTCACATAATTAACTGTTAAGCTACAGAAG
>JAVHNC010032496.1:0-10818 GCA_034782935.1 Micropsitta keiensis | reverse complement strand
TGTCTCTAATGATCTGATTTTGCCCAGAACATTGCCGGAGACCTCGGCATATAATGGCTGCCCTAATCTTCTTCTGAATGAGGGAATTTAGACTGTGGCTTTGCCGATTTGCTGTGCGTATACCTTGAAATTTATAGGCCTATTCATGGGTTAAGGATTTTTTTTCTTGTTTAATTGAGCAAGCTATTGACATAAATGGTTAAGAAAAGTACTCTGCAGGAAAATTACTACGATATCTTTGTGTTGTGCTAAAAGCATCAATATAACTTAATCTGAGTTTATGTCTTGGTCACTAAATCTTCAGTTGAAGAATGGGTCTTAAATTCATGTGCAGCCATTACTCATCTGAGATAAGGGAGAGTATCAGACTTCATTTAAATTGTGGGTTTTTTTCACCCAGTAGGAGCTCAGGCCTGTCCTTTCAAATCTCTCTCAGAGCTTGGGGAAACATGGGGTATGGAAGGCACAGATTACTCTAACCAGAGAACCTGAGTGATGAAGTCCACCAGAAATAGCACTGGTTTGCATCTCTTATCAGTTGATCCTACCAGCAGAGCAGATCCTCATTTGGTGAGTACAGTGAAATCCTCTTCGCCCTTAGGCTGAAATCCCTTCTGGCATGCAAGCAATTTTCTTGATCCAAGAAAGTATGGGTATACACCTCCCAGTGAAATGTTAGTGAATCTTGTTTGCTGTCTGCATTCTGTGGCCTGTTCTGTTATTTAACAGTGAAACTAAGATCTCACATCCAGACACACTGCTCTCCTACTCAGCATGCCTAACTGAAAAACTGTGTTGAATACCTGAAATAAGTATTATGCCTGTAAAGCATTCTGTTCTTTAAGGGCAAAAATATTCAAAACCCACTTGATTTCAGCCTACAGGGAGTTCTGTTTTAAAGCAATGAAGAATATACATTTTATACTGGAGTTTCATCCCTTGTTTTTGAGCACCAATAATAGTTACGTCAGGAATTTCTTCATCAGTAGTACTGGGGACTGTAAATTTAGGATCCGTATTTCCACATTTGTCCTATGTTAACTGGGGAAAAACCCATTCTGATTTGTGTTGCTACTGGAAGATCTTGAAAGAAGTCTTGAGATGGTTTTGAATCCAGAGTCCTTAGTACTGTTTGTGATATTATTTGGAAAGGCTGATCCTATGAATTTGATGTCTGCATTTGGTATATCTCTCTCTCAGTTGCTGCTATGTTATAAGAAGGAGGGCAGGCAGACACCAGACAAAGTTGTTCAGTTCACTAGCTAGACCTCATCAATTCTGAAATGACATCTATCCAACTATGCCTTCATGGTTACTTTACTCCTCCAAGTAATGTTTTCCAGTTCTCCACTATCACCAGCAGTTAGGCTACCCACACCCCAGTTATCTATTGCTAATATCTTTCTGCAATATAATCTGTTTTTTTCTAGTGCAGTTTATAGCAGAAAAGTACTATCTCCTAGTAGCAAACTCCTGCATACTTCTAGGTAGTGAATAAATTTTCCTTGTAAACTAGTATCTGAGTACAGTACTTTCCACAGATTAAGTGACTAATGATAATTAAAGCAATAGGAGCCACTGGAATGTGTGGGATGCATCCTGAGAACCTTGGGATAAGCAAGCTGATCAAAATGATACTGAGGTTTGTTGTCCTGTTAGTCTCTGAGAGACTATGAAAAAATGGAAACTCTGCAGAGAAGCCAGAGACTTATTGCACAAGCTGTTTCTGGTTTGTGTTGGGACAGGTGCAGGCAGGAAACATGTTTATGGTGACTGCCATTTTCATAGTGGCCTGTCTGAAAGCTTGTCTTTTATTGTAATGATATAGAGCTTCAATCTTGTGCCCAAAATGACGCCTTAGAACACGCTGGAGTTATTCTGGATTTATTCTGATGTAACTGGGAACAGAATTAGTCCCATAGGATGTGTATAGTTTTCTGCACCTTCAAAGCAATTTACAAACAAGAATTAACTAATCATTAATTGACTGCCAAGCAATATTATACGCAATTATGGAATCCTCCCTCCTCCACCTACTGAAATCTAAATGACTGAACACGCCTTTAACATCTTCCCAGCATTATTCATACTGGATCTTCTCTCTCTTTGAAGTCAACAGCGGTATTGTTACTGGCCTGTATGGGAGGAGTGCTGAGAACTCACACATATTATATTAGTCATGAGGGTGCCATGGTAGCTCTGGTTGTGTCAGCGTTTCAGGACTTTTACGTCTATCTTAGTCAGCCAAAGCTCTGACTACTAAAGGGTTGAAATAATGAACCCTTCCCTTTATTCATTCTGCATCTCTTTAAAAAAATGATAAAACAGTGCACATGAAATAATAAGTAGCATAGACAAAATAACCTCCTATTTTTAAAAGTATGCATTTGATCACTTTTAAATCAAAACATGAATGTGTTTTTTGTCTATGCTCTTCATTTCTGTAGGTTACTCATGAAGGTGCTTCTAAAAGGGGAAGCTTTTCAGGATTATTTTTCTGTCATTTTGTTTTCTAATCCTGAGGAAGTCAGGTGTTTTCATTACTTCCTGTGTTAGCAACTGATGTCAATAGTTTGTACTGCACCCATGATGGAACATCCATTGCTGTTGCTATGATGATGTTCATCTCCATCAGAAGAATATATTCCAAATTTTTATTTATTTTAAAACATGTTTATTTGAAGAACTGACAGCTTTGGGAGACTGACCACTGAGACTGTTTCTGTTCTGCTGAGTCATAAAAATGTAAAGAATTTCCATAAAGCAACTAAGCCTAACCATTAGAAAAATGAACAGAAAAGTGATTCCAATACAGGATCTATGCTATTATCATTCAAATTTGATTTTTTCAGATTAGTCATGCTGTGTCTGCTCAATAAATATCCTCAATAAAACCTGAATTCTATTATGGGTTAGCTGCAAATGCACATTTGCTTTGGGACCATTTCTGCTTAGGAATGTAAAAAAGCAGACTTAAGAACTGAATCGTAGCTGATAATTCCTGTATGCAGAATTGCTTTAGTTCCTATTCCAGCACCAAAATGCTTTGGCAGATCAGCCTGCAGCTTCCTGGCTACGTCCTGACAGATGTTTTGTTGCATATGCAAGGAGAGGATTTGGCCCCTTAATATTTTTATGCACAATCAAGTTATAAGTAGGAGGTGTAACCACAGCCTAAATGGAAAAAAACCTGAAGCGTAGATAGCACATGGGAAAATGTAGCCAGACAAAAGTGCATATAAGAGATGCGGTGAATTTAAAATTATTAGCTGTCACATGATAGCTGGCAGGAGAAGAGTCATACCTGATCAAACAGGTTATTTCCATAAAACGTGTCTGTGCAAGTATTACAAACAGAACTCCCTTACTCATGAGAATAACGCCTTTGAAGTCACGTGAACAAGGGTTGCAGAATCAGTCCCACCAATGGCGAAATGCATATAGAAAATTATTACTTTCATGGCTGGTAAGTTTTCTTTTTATGAAAGTGCAGTAGTGTACTGAAATATGTATAACTCCACAACAATTTTATTTCATACAGATTATTAATAATATAGTAACCAGACACACCATTCAGACAGGTAATTTTCATGAAAGATTAATCAAGCTTAAAACCAAGACTGTTTCTCAAAATACACTAAAACTGGATACATAATTTACAATTTATTTAATCTCTACAGTTTGTCCATCGGCTTTCTTTTAGGTGCTGAAAGATGCTATTAAGCTGTACAGGCCGCCATGAACACAGCTGTGCAGGACACATAATAAGAACAACAATTGCTTCCTCTGGGTAGTAAAAGTTCAAATATTTGATAGTCATTGAAACATAATAATGTCATCATGGCAGTTTTCACAATTGCTTCTTTTCCTGGCTCAACACATGAATTGCAATTGTAACGATAATATACTGAGAATGAAAATGGCTCCAGAGTTGCCATGAGAAACAGTAAAATCTCTTTTGAATGGACAGATATTAGATGCTGCACAGTCAACATCTGTTTTTGAACTTTGACAAATCAGGACTATGCATCACCAGGTAACTGAGTAAAATGAATCGTCACTACATGTAAAACCAGAAGTGTTAGTGTGATGTACAACAGGCCAATCTCGGAGACGTCTGTTCTGTGCTAAAACAAGCAGAAACTCATCCGCACCTTAACTTGCTTTTGCCAAGTTTTGTCATTGTTTGCTTGGCAGCTGCCCTATGTTCTTTAGTTCTACTTCACTGACTGCAGAGCCGTCACCTAAAGTTATTTGGCTACCTTTTCAAAGTAAGTCTTAGTATTTCATATAACAACAAATACCTTTTCCCTGACTATAACATTTCTAGAGGTGTCAGTAACGAGAAGTTATCAAACTAATACATTGTGTAAAATGTAAAATTGTGTCAAACCCACAGAAGAACATAACTAACAGAAATCCTACTCTTTTCAATTTTCAGGGCCTTAAACCTTTACCTAATTTCAGAAGATCAGCACAGAGAAGTAAAAATAATCTAAACGAAAATCAGATTGCAGGAGAAAAAGTGCCTCCATAAGTCTTTTAAGTCCTTTCTGGGTAATTTCTGTGCCTTGATGAACACATTCTACAACTATGCTGCTTGACCATAGCCACAACTTTCCTTCTACAGTGAGAAAAACAATCCCAAAGAACAACACTTCCGTCATTCATTCACTTGCTCGGCACATGGCAGCTCAGACACTAATGCACTACAAGGCAGAAACTCTTTGCAATGTGAAATAATAGACCAAGTCTTTATTTTTTTTACTCAGCTAAGGTCTTTGCTAAATTTCATATTTTTCTGTTGAATACAGCTGTACTACATGGTCAGCTCTGAAGCCCTCTTGCTAATCCACAGAAATGAGATTTGCTTTCCATATTCACTCAACTTAAAAAAAAACAACAATAGACATAGAACCAAATACTATCCAGTCAAGTTATTAGGATTTTTATAGTTATAATAATTTTATTAATAACAGTGACTCCTTAAATAGTAGCCAAGGACAACATTGACCTAAAAAGTTACGCATTAAACATAGAAAGTCATGAATTACACATCAACGGACTACAGAAAGTCAAAGTCAAAAGAAACATTCGCCAGCATGCAAAGAAAAATTACTGCATAGAATTTTCAGAAGTGCAGTTTAAAATAAGCACAGCGTGGTTTTTTTTTCTGCTAAAATTCACAAGTGTTTTTTGGGGTAGTTTCCACTGTCAAATGCCATGGTCTGCTGAGGAAGACTCAACTCACGTAATCACAGAGTTTACAAATTTTGTTTTAAAATCTGACTTACCAATAAAAGGATCAGAAAAGCAGCCATTCGGTGAGGGAGCCAATCCATGGCATCTGACTTCTCGGGTACAAGTCCAACTGAGTTATGGTTACAAGCTTGTTTCTTTTCCCCTCCCCCCCCAACTCTGGTGTCTACTTAAAAAGACACTTGGTAGATGTCCTTATACTCAGCCCTTCAAGGTGTCTCTGCCTTCCTCTGAGGGAAGCACTGAAGATGCTGTATAACAGAGTGTCTTTCCCCACCCCAAAATCCTGGGCTGGTCTCACCTGAAATGCTTGACAACATCATTATTGCTTGCAGGTAAAAGCTAAGAGACACACCTTAATTCTTATTCCACTGAAACCCTTTGTTGGATACGAAAGGGTACGTTTTAAAAACAGAAGGCAAGCTTTGCTGAGAAGATACTGAGTGATTTATAAATTACTCACAACATAAGGAATCATTAAAATGGTAACTTATCATTTCTTTCAATCCAATTACCAGTTTTCTCCTTGCACCAAGTATAATAAAAGAGCTTAATGAATATTACCATAAAGAATATGGACTTCAAGAAATGATTAGTTTTAATTAAAATATGTTGATTTGTTTACTTCCAGGTGTAAAGAAGTCAGTTCCACGCACATTGTTCACAGAAGGGCAGCACTCAGAGCAGAATGGGGTTGTCATTAAAGAGGTAACACATTAACTTAGGGAAAAATATGGTGGTTTATTCATTAAGACCACAAGAATATCTGAAGCAGAGGAAGGAGATTTTCTGCTTTCACCAACTGCAAAGCTTCCTCATGCCGTACCTTTCCCTTCCTATGGGTTGTGCTCTCGCTGACATTGTGGAGGGAGAGACGTACACATGTCCTGTGCCAGAAAAACTGGGGAGCTGCTCAAAACAACATGTAGTGGAGGAAAAGGAGGATGTGCTGCACAGCTCACTTCTGGCCTCATTTTGGATGGCACGAGAACAGACGTGAGGGATGGAGAAATCAAAGAGGATTCCTCAGTTTGCTCAGCAGTAGGTCCCTCCATCCTGCAGCTGAGGCTTTGTAAGCCCCTCTTTGTGTTCTTGGGACAACTGAACTGCCCTTAATGGGCAACAAGAAGGTAGAGTGAGCTTCTGCTCTGCCACGGAACCCGGGAGAAGGGTGTATGCTTCATCCCTGGAAGTGCAAAATGACTGGTGTGCTTCTGAGCCTGCCAAGCCCACCATGGTGCTGGGTGTCTGCCAGGATGGAACTTGAGCTGGAAAAAGAGGGCTCAGCACCTCTAGGGTAACTCAGCACCTTCTGGGATGAGGCTGCATGCTCCTGATACATAAGCAGCTTTGCAGCATGCCACACACCTTTACAAGGGTGATGTGCTGCATTGCAGATAGCTGGGGTTGCCAAAGCCAGTCGTGCATATCCCTGCTGTCACTCAGCTTTTGGAACTGAGCTCAACATGCCCATCAA
This sequence comes from Micropsitta keiensis, assembly GCA_034782935.1. Lineage (NCBI taxonomy): Eukaryota > Metazoa > Chordata > Aves > Psittaciformes > Psittacidae > Micropsitta > Micropsitta keiensis. Next base: position 4,082 of record JAVHNC010032496.1, on the reverse strand, counting down.
TGAGTCAGTGAGGCAAACTGGGACAGGCAATGTTAAATGGATCACGTCTAGATTTTCCCTTTCCTAGGAAATTGTCAACAATCTGAAATTTGCTTTTGGATTAAGGAAAAATAAAGCTACTTGTGCATATAAAATCTCCATGCTCTTTTATGAACCAACGGACCTTATTTCAGAACTTTTGCTTAATCAAATTTTCCAGAAGATGCCAATAGTAATTTTTTGTATATTTTTTAATGTTGCATACCATACTGATACCATTATTGCACTTTGTAAAATATCCATATTACTAATGCAATAGTCAGTGGTTGAAGTGGGTCATTATTCTGGCATTTCAGAGTTAGTACTATACTTTCTATGCAGTGGAAGTACATAGGGTAAGGGCAAACATGGCTTCGGAGTGAGTTTTTAGACATCTCTACAGAGCTTCAAAGAGTTGTGTCAGTAAACTATTTTTGGAGTACCCTTGAAAGAAGTTTGATAAAACTTACTTAAGTTATTGAGAAATCACTGCATGTGAATCCTATATAGGAGCCTTGATAAGAAACCAATAAAGGGTAAAAATGTGTATCACTCAAAACTGCTCCCAGTTCTGAATTTCCATTTTGATCACTGTATGGAAGTTACTTCTTGCAAATTTAAAATATGCATGTTCTTTAACAGACCAAAAGATCTCAGTTTTGTTCTTTTTTTTTTTTTTATAACAGAAGATAGTTTGATCTACAAAAGATTATAAAATGCCATAAACAACAATAATAGTCTCAGCAAAAGTAAAACCAAAAGCTACAGCTCTTACAATATATCCCTCTGTGCCATATCTCATTAGAAGAGTGCACATAGACTCTTCAGAAAAGATAAATAAGAACAATTTCAAATGGGATTTCAAAACAAATATTCAAACTTTAAAAAATATTATTTTCATATTAATAATTAAAAAATAGTTTAGTCTAAACAGAAATGACTGGAAAAGATATAGTAGTTCGATCTATCTCGAAGAGGAAATCCTAAACCACTGGCCGTTACCCTTTGGGAATACTGAGTTAATAAGACAGAATTAGTGGCATCTACCTAATAGTAATTCTGTGCTCTTGGAGCTTTTTTCTCCATTACAGTTTGCATTATGATTTTTGTGGTTTTTACTTTTACTCCTGTTAGCGCCTTGCAGGGCAGCAGAGGAAAGGATCATTGAAAAAAAGAGCTGTACAATTCAAAATATGATTGCATATAAGGCAGTTCATCAAAATTTCACTTTTCATGGAAAGGCTAGAACAGTCACCTACTGATATTGCAAAGCCAGCTGAGTCCAGTTCCTAGTGACTTCCATTTGCATGAGATAACCGACATATTTAAGTGCTTCAGAAATCACCCTTTTTCCTATTGCAATGGTCTCATTACTTTTAAAACACTGTTCTTGAGTCACTTATTAAAATGGGGTGTAAGTTTTTAAGCCTCCATCATCATTCCAAGCTCACAGCTGATTTCAAACCTGCTTCATCCATATTTGGTGCGGTCAACTTTCACACAATATATACACACACTTCAGTAACTTTCTGGGGACCTCACAGGAAGAAGTTTGGTCCTGCACCCCTCGTGACATAGGCCCCTATATGACTATTGTGTGGCTTGGAGTGGGGAGTCTTTTGCCCCTGGTCAGTCCCTGGACAAGCAAGTCCCCCACTTGAGGGTCAGTTGCTGTCTTCACTGGTCAGTTCCCATTCAGTGCCTTTCTGAATTTCAAATAAATGAATCTGCACCACACTCAGAAAGGCTGCTTTACTTCCTGCCTGTGTTATCTTTATACTCAAAGACATTAGAGAGATATTATTTTTAAATATATCCCATGGTGCACAATATGCAGGACCAAAAAAGTGTCACAGGACTCAGTAAAAAAGACCAGGAAATAACAAAGAATGACATCAGGAAGCAATAATAAATACCTTAATTACAGAAAAGCTAGGGATATTTGTGTATTCTGATAAAATTTTGGTACTCTTCATATTTTGGTATTCTGAGAACAATTTAAGTAACCTAACTATTCTATGATTCTATGATTGTTAATCACACCTCTAAATTAGTATTCTTTAGTAAACAAAACTGACCACCACATCATCTGTCATTTGCAAAATGCATGAAAATGAAATCAATACCATCTGAAGTTACCCATAAGCTTGTTCTTGCTGCAGGTTGAAGAATCAGTATCATCCTATAATGTGATATGACTACAAAAAGAAAGGCTATGTGGTTTCTTTGGCTTGTTTGTGCCACAGGTGAAGGAGGAGGTAGTCAGTAATGATGAAGAGATAACCGAGTTGTGGGCAAGAAATTCCTACTTGCATAAATCCATCTCCAGCACTTGCTTCATTATGGAGGCTGTTGAAAAGCCTTGCTCAAAGAGAGCTAATCCTTGAGAGTAAAACAAATTGCCAAGGCACCTTCCCTTCTGAAGGATTCTGTAAGAATGATAAAGGACTCATGGAAATGGGGTGTCAGACCACGTATCTCAATCAGATGTATGTTGCATGTATATTCGTATATGTTTAACATTAACATTCTTGTACGCTAAAACTCACAACCTTAGCTCAAGAGCTGTACCGTAGAGGCGAACACACATAAAATAAACTATGTGTTCCTTTAAAAGTCAGCATGGTGCAGTCTGGGATGATAAACCCAGAACTGACTTATTCTTAAAGTCACCATGATTGTATTACACTGTTACAGAGCAGGCTAATGTGGATGTCTAAATTGATTTTTTAAGCTAAAAGATCTATCACTTCTAATGTATTCCTTTAGTTCTTCATTTTCATATTATCAGTCACATCTTATGAAGTTTTTCTTTTTTAGTAATATTAATTTTTCAGTTTAACTGTTTTTTCTTCTTTGCTTTGCTTCGGTTTGTTTTATTTGGTCGGGGGAGTTTTCATTCTGATTTTTTTTTTCCCCTAGAATTTCATGTTAAATATTTCAGTTTTTCTTTCCTAACTAAGGACATATTTTTATACAATTTTATATTACCCACAGCTGTAAAGAACATGCATATACTTGATGGTATGAGAGGCTGTAATTTTCAGATTTCCCTGCATTTTTTAAAGATGCTAAATGTCCAGAACAGCTGATAGCAGGGAGGCAGAGCTCAGGGTGCCAAGCCAGGGGCAGAGGTAGCAAGGGCTTAGATCTACATGAGATAATCATAAACACACCTCCTAATACTGCAGTCTCAGACTTAGCCTTGAGTGAAAGTCTCCTGTGTGGGAAATGAAAAAGCCTAACAACTTAAATAATTAAATTTTTCTGCTCTAGCTTTATCTTTTTGATTAAACGAAGCAGTCACCTGGCGGATCTGTCATTCCCAAGTTAATACACACCTCCATTCTGAAACAGGAAGCCAGTCTAAGACTTTCCTAAACAATCTGCTTTCTGGCAAGCACCCAGGAACCTGATTTAAATTATTTTACCAATGCTATATTCAGACCTACATTGAAGGCTAAAAAAGAGTTTCTGTATTATCAAGAAAAGGCAAATGGTAAATACCATTAGGTCTGCCAACGCAGTGTATGATGAAGTCGGCACCACTCATTCTATTTTAATTTGAGAAACCTAAGGCACATCAAGATGAAGTGACTTGTCAGGAATAACTCAGCAAAGCAGGGACAGGACTCTGTCTCACCTGCTGCACTTTAAGACATCTTACAAGTGGCATATGGTAATGCACTCATTTCTGATTTATCTTACAGCCCAGAAAACCAACTGTATCCTGGGCTACATCAAAAGGAGCATGACCAGGAGGAGGTCAAGGAAGGTGATTCTCCCTCTCTGCTTCAGCGCTGGAGTACCTCTCCTATGAGGACAGGCTGAGAGAGTTTTGCTTGTTCAGATTGGAGAAAATAAGGCTCAGGGGAGACCTTATATCTGTCTTCCAATAGCTAAAGAGGGCCTACAAGAAATCTGGACAAGGACTTTTTATGAGTGGTAGGATAAGAGGCTTTAAACTGGAAGAGGGTAGATTTAGATATTACTTATTATACAGATATACTAATTATTTAGATTCTTTACTGTGGTGGTGGTGAGGCACTGGCACAGGTTTCCCA
>JAVHNC010032247.1:20981-31444 GCA_034782935.1 Micropsitta keiensis | reverse complement strand
TTAATCAGGGTGGTGACCCCCCCCCCCCCCGGTCCCGTCAGGAGAGCTGCCTGCGCCACCGGTGCGGCCGCATCGGCATCTCCCAGCCTGACCCGGGTCCGATCCCCTCTAACGCCGCTTTGTCTGCTCCTTTCTGTGTCTCACTGATGTCCTGAGGCTTCTCCCCCGGCACAGGATCCTCGTGCCACCAGCACCGGGCTGGCCGTGGGAGGGAGGTGGCACAGGGATGAGCTCGCCCTTGGTCCTGCTCCTCCGGGTAATTAAGTCATTAACCAGGAATGTTTAACATGGACGCGCTCCCTTGGTTCAGGTGCAGTTTTCTTTCGAGCAGTTGGTGTCTTCCTAGAAATAAGCCCTTATTTACATAGTGCTGACTCCAACCCCCTGGCTGCTTGTAAGGGCTGTAATTCATCCCCTGAGGAGCGCCAGGACAAAGCACAGCACTAATTCTGCCACCTGCACTGATGATGTGTCCAAGGAGACCCTGCCGAGCCTCTATTAAAACATGAGAATAAGACAGAAAGCCTAAGGTCTTTCTTACAGAAGATGTATGCGTGTAATCTAAGGCTGCTGCTAATTCTTCCCAGGGATTAATAGAGACAATCAAGGACAATTTCACTCAATACTGCTCTTTTCTTTGTAAAGCAAAGCTTCCGCAAACCTGAGGCAAGGCAAAAACGCGGCGCTGAGCCCGTGGTGCCCTCCTTCAGTCAGATGGAAATAGCTGTCTTTATTTTAAAGTCTCTGTCGGCACCACAGCGCTGACACTTCCTGAAACAGTGCAATGGGCACAAATCCATTTTCCAGCCTGAGAGGAAAGCAAGAAGTAAATTGGGAGAATGAAGAGTGAGGAGGAACTGAGGCGTTCACAGCACTCGTGATGGAAAGAAGGCAGCAAATGGATTCATTTCTCTAAAATACAGGACTAGGTTTGACTTTGAGGTGCGTGCTGCATCACTCAGGAGCCCAGGATGCCCGCGCTGCGGGGCTGGCTGCAGACATGGGGGGTTCTCCTGGCTGCACCCCCCAGATGTGGGGCAGGGGGGCTGTGTGTGCCCCACGGCCTTTCAACGGGGGCTCCTGCCAGTCTTGTGTGGGGCCAGGAGAAAGAGGCTGCCCTGGGGAACCCTGGAACGTGCCAGCCCTGGATAAGCCAGGGTGCAGGATGTCCCCATGGGAAGATGCTCGGGGGGATTTCAGCTCGGTCTCTGCAGACACTGACAAAATACTGCAAAATGGAGTGACAATCATTTCCATCCTTATGTCAGTTAAGTTTTCATATTTCTTCAAAGAGCATATGAAAGATTTAGATAGGAGCTGACTCAAAGATGAACCAGTGGACCACAGGGAGGCATGCAGACTGCATTTTCTTCAATGATCTCATTTGTAGTTTTTCCTTAAAAATAAGTTTATTCCAATACTCTGTATTCATTCAAGTAATTATTATTAGTCCCATAGCTGGAAAACCCAAAATCTATTTTCCTGCTCTTCACACTAGACAAGCATCCCTATTCTGGTGTGTCATCTTGTCAGCCTTTCAGCTGGATAGCAAAAGATGTTTTCAGTTAAAAATACAAAGTCTTACAGAAAAAGCAGTATGTTTGTTTTTTTTCCCCACATCTTGCCACACTAGATTGTAGGACCACTGTATGTCTATCTTTCAAAAGGTCTTAACTTTCTGGTTTCAAGACCATTCCCAGCAGATTTTTTGTAAATGAATACCGTGTCCAGATCATGGCAACAGCTCTGCCCTCTGCTCTTTCTCTACAAGTAGGAAAGAAAGCATTCCTACTAGACTTCTTAGTGTGATGAACAAGAGAATAAAGTCCAGAAGAGCTCATGCTAAATCTGAGCCTACTTTGTAGCCTCAAAACAACAATAAAAAGGGTAACCTACTTACTGGAAAACAGAGAAGTGGAATAGAGTAATATACACATCCTATTACAATTAACAATGAAAAAGAAAACAGCTTCCTAAAGCAAAGTTTTCACCAGCTATGTTCCATATATCAGTTGTTTCTAAAAGGCAAGTCATCTGTGGCACCTAAAGCTAACAACATAGTTTACCCAGCCCCCTGATAACCATGAAGAAAGTTATTATTCTTAAGCAGGAATTAATTCTTCCCCAATAACATGACAGACAGGAAAAGCAAGCAGAGTTTGCAATAAAATTATGGGGTGAATCAGTCTCATTTTACACTTTGGTAGGCTCCAATTGCTTTGCAAGAGTGATAATCACATGGACTAAAGAACTAAGAGAACTAGCCTCAAAGGACTTTGCAGTCAATTCCCTCCTAAATAAGATGTGCTTATCAACTATGTTCATGGGAAAAGTGTCTATGGACACTATCAGCTCTTCAGCCTGAATAATGGGAGCACATGCATTTGCATCTGTGGCTACAGACACTGGACACACAGTTGCTATGCAAAACCTTAGGCAAACTGATCAACAATTTGAGCAAGGTGGGATTGGGAGAACTGAGATGAGAAGGAAGCAAGGCAAGCTTCTTTTAAGAGTATTTGGAGATAGCTGAGAAACTGAGCAGCTGAAATATCCCTATAGCTGAAAATGCAGACTGAGCAAAGCTGAGTGTTTTTTTAAATTATCAGGTTGACTAGGTAGTTTAAAGTAATTTTTTTCTTTTTAAAATACCAAATTTCCTTCAACATTATGTATAAGTCTTTTTGTTTCTAGAAATTAAATTTTGTTGAAATGATTTTCCAGTAAAAACCTTATAAAATATCTATTTGGTGTTATTTTTAGAACTGACAGAAAATTAAAAAAAAAAAAAAACCAAACCAAAAACACACAAAACCCTAGTTCAGCTGTAAATGAGTTAGATTCACATAGTAAAACCTCCATTGACATCAGGTTTCCACTGACTGACTGAAAGAACTTGTAACAAGATTAACAAACAAAAATGACCTTTTTTATCCTGCAGTAATATTAAATCACTGAAAATAGATTTAACATTTAAAGAAAAAAATCAGAATAAAATATCTTGAGAAAATATCTTGTATCAGCCATCAGTCCCATTTCCATAAAATGTTATTTCAAAATGAGGGGAAAGAAATCAGCCTTGTGTACATACACATCTCCATTGTTTTTTACAGGACAGGGATTTACTTTATTAATGTTGCTATAAGTAAATCTGGGGCAATTTTTTTTTCATCAGAAAACGGAGAAGTATCAATACAGTAGTGATATTTTTAAAGGGAAAGCATGAAATAAATCAGCATTAACTTCTAGTTTTAGTAACGCACACTTCAGTAAGAAAAAGACATTCCATTTGAAATCTATTTTTAATTTCACTTCAATATTAGAAGCTTTGTGTTACATTGTTTTTGTCACATGGGAACACAAACTCACAAAAATGAAACACAGTAATATTTAAGTGACTATTTTTTCCAAATTTCTCTGCACTAAGAAATGCCTACACTTTCATTTTTCAATCCTAATACTAACAATAAATTTTACAATGTCAGAATTTCCTATGGGAAGAAAATAGAGATTTTAGATCAACTATACTGATAAGAATGTTCCCTATTTCTCTCTTCTCTGCCACAAAATTTGCATACGCTTTTTGCCTTCTTTTTTCTTCCTTCTCACCCCTGAAGTATTTCTTTTTCTGCTCAGCATACTGCAATTTCCCTTCACATGGCACCATCGCTGTAAACTCTGTCTCCTGGTTTCAGCTGGGATAGAGCTAGTTTTCTTCCTAGAAAACCAGGACACAGGATAAGTCACTATCTCTGGCTACATTTTCAGGAGGAAACCAGAACTATCTGGGCTATGACATGAAGGCTGGCTGGTAACAAATACCAGTCAAAGAGCTCAGAAGAGTAAAGAGAAGACTGGACAGAAAAAAAAACCCAATTGATAATGTCACTTCTGATCAGAGTTATTCATATCAGGTAACATTTTGATAATTACACTAGTTACAAAGTATAAATAAAATTCAGATCATAAGCATATGCAAATAATGCTCTAAAACAATTCAAAGAGATGGAAGTGCTCATTGCGGAAGGGCTATTCAGATAAAAGCTGTGTGGATATCCTGTTTCTTCATTTCATTTATCTGATCAGCATAGTAGAGCTGTAACTGCTGAAGAACAGAACGAAACGCTGGTGGAAGCCTACAAATCTTGAGGAAAAAGGGCGAAAATGATACTGTGCTTTCCAAAAGGCTAAAAATGAAAGTAAGCAGACAAGCCTGAAAACCTCTGACAATACACATTAGGATGTAGGGTTTCTTTACATCACTACCACAACACAGAGGCCCTGAGCTGTGGTCCCACTGAGCTATGTGACCTAATTAATCATACACCAGCACAAGAAGCTTTCTGTTTTTTTAAAAACAAAGACCAAAAAAACCAAACCCAAGAAACCCTAAGACAACAGCAAAACCAAACCAAACCTCACTCTCCTCAAACAATAAAAAACCTACCTTCCCCATACAATAAAACCCTTCTTGCACTAGATATCAAACAGAAAAGAGAGAAAAATGCCTCTAAATATTTTAGAGGCTAGAAATGGAAGAAAAGAATGTTAAGTGACTGTTCTACAATCATATAGAAGTGTACAGTCGAGCTGAGGCAAAACCTCAATCCCACAATGCAGCCACTGACCTTACCACACACCCATCCTTCCTCTCCCTGGGTATCTTGAAAGTCCATCCCTCTCCCTCTACACTTACTTAGCAAAAAAATCACTGCTTAACCTGATTGTTTCTCTCCTCAAAGAGCAGCTTATTGGACAACTGGGCTTTGCATTTTTGTAAGATGGTTTATGCATATCAAAGCTGCTGTGAACTTTAAAGCACTAATTAAAATGTTATTTTATTTCACATACACCCAGATTACTGAATATAGATACCACAGCAGTACACAGGAAGACAAAGTTTGATCAGATTTTCTCCTGCTTCATATCAAAAGAATGGATAAAGGCACAAGTTATTTTAATGTAAATTAGAACCAGGGGAGAATAGCTTGGTGCCTTTAAAACTGCAACAAGAACAGAATTTAATGTGCCTTTTAGGAGGAGGCCATAAACTGTCATCTCTCCACCGCTTCTTTCCAGGAAGGACTGACATTCCAACCCAGAGGGAAGGGTGCTGCCCGTACAAGAGCAGCAGATGCTGCATTCCTGCAGACCTAGCTCATGAGAAAAAAAAAACAACAAAATACCTAAAAGAGGTTGACTGTTGATTTCTCCTCAGAGGAGGAAGAGAAAATACAGTCCTTTTATCTCGTTCCCATCTACTGAAACTGAAATAGGTAAAAGAATATCAAATATGAAAGCAAATCTTGAGGTGCTACAGTAGTTACAATATTTCCTTCTTACTGTAAGAGCTTGAAAATGAAGATACACAGAAACAATTTCCTCTGCCTTGCATAGCATTACTTCGACTTTACAAAGCTGTAAAATGGTGGCAGAATTTTGCTAGCTCCCTTAAATATAATGGAGCATCAAGTGTAACAGTGCCATCTTTTGAACTTCTAATTCGTTTCTATTATTCTTTAATTATTTGCATTATTGCTACCACAACAAAAAAAAAAAAAGACAAGTAACCTCAAACTGATGCACAAAAGTAACTCCAGCAACTTGCTCAAAGTTCCTCAGGACAATGAATGTAAGACACTAAGAGGTAACACTAAGCCCATAAATAATTTAGAAAACAAACCCTGACAGTCTTTATATTCCATTTCCAAAATCTAAGGAATACCCATGTATTCTAGCTGGCCATAAAGTACACGTGTTACAATCACTGATAATTCCATGAAGCATTTAACCATCTTCTCAGGAGAGCATTAAAGCATGCCTGCCACAGATACTCAACTCTGAACACATTCAGATTATTTTATCTCAAATTAGCTGGAAGGGCACATCCACATAATCTAAAATGCCTGCAGCAAAGACAATTAGATTCATTCAGCACAAAGTTATTCTATTATTAATCAATCATGTTGAATGGCAAGAAATAACCTCTCCTGCATCTTTTTCTGATCTCATAAACATATTACTCTGAGATCATAAACATATTACTCTGAGATCAAGATTTGACAGTTTAATCTAAAACATCCTCAAAACAAATTTGGTAGACATGAAACCAGCATTAAAAACATAACATAAAGAACGTTAACATATTCATTATATATATTACATATAATATATATAAAACATTATATATTTTATATATATAATACATTTATATATATAAATTCTGTTCTTAAAATTGATATGAACTTATTTGACAGACATAAGATGTCACTGAAGGTGCCAGGTATTTGCTGACACTCCAGATACCTTCCAGGTTTTGACAGTTGTCCTGAACTGCATCTATTATCTATCACATAATCCTGTGGCTCCAGCCACCAAAATAATCCTTCAGCCCACAGGAGTATTACTCAATACCATACTGACCACTAAATCCATTTTACAGTCTTCCCTCATGAAGCATTATTATTTAAGAGTTGAAAATTACAATGGAATGGTTCCTCACAAGCACTCATAGCTGCAACATTTATTTAGAATACTGAAGGCAGATGTTAAGATCAAGCTTGCTTCCCTCTCGTTGCTCACTGCTCCCCACAAGTTTATGGACACTAGGTCACTCCCCTGCCCTTCTTGATTTGATTTGTTAACAGGAAATACACTTTGAAGTCTTTAAGTCTTTTTTTAACATATTAAATCTACATAGGAAACAAGTATTTCAAACTTAAAGCTGAGTTTTCATTATCTACCCAGTGTTTTGTTTGGTTCATGCTGTCAGAATGACACAGGACAATTTGTTGCTGTCATTTCTTTATTTTCTTACATTCAAACAGAGTTTTGATTTCATTTCTGCCATTTCAAGGAATTAGTACAATCAAATCAAATGTTATGCCCTTTTAAATTGTTCTTATAAGAGAGAACCTACATTGCAGCCAAGTGAAAAAAAGTCATTGGACTAAATGGGAAAACACCAGGTCAAATCCTAATTCCACTGAAACAGAAGTCCATTAGAAGTTTGACACCAAGACAAATACCAGACAACTCTTCTTAAAACAAATGGATTTAACTTGTGGGTTTATCAAGTTAAGAAACAATGAACACATCACAGTCTCCTTGAAGCTTAAACAGCCTAATATTCTAAGATGCAGATACAGGCTAACTTTAAAAACAAAACTGTTGACAGTTCTCTCATAATTACTATCGAGATTTAAATAAAAACTACATTCCGCTTGGATATTTAACATAGTCATTCTTACAGCTTCAGTATACCACATAAAGGATTTTTTGGTTTGGTTTAGTGATTGTGGATCTAAAAGAGTCTCAACCAACCAAACCTCTGGGACTGGCCTGATACTTACTGCTGATACCTCTTTGCAATGGGAAGGGACTACAAATTACTTTTTATTTGCAGCAGAACTCACTATCAGGAGCCTTTGCCAACTCCAGAGACATCTGCATGAAGGACAGGCTGCTTAGCAACTATCACCACTAACCTCCAAACACTGTCGGTAAGCAGGTCAATAATGTTAAGTGTAATCCGGAATGTGCTGCTAGATTATATCATCTAATAAAAGCCTTCAGTTTAGTGAAAAATTCAGGTTGCAGGTACTTTACATAGAAGAAAAAGCACCAGAGGTCAGGAATCCATGAAACACAAGTGTAAGGTAGACCACTATGTGTGAACCAAATTAATTCTTCATTCTTTCCCTCAAATACCGTAGTTTATTAATGACTTGGTAATAAAATTTCTTTCATGTTCAGCTAAGGAATATAAGGTGGCCAAGGATGATTCCACATGGCTCATGCGAGAAGTAGCTTTCGCTTACAATATGGGCACAGAGTTCATAAATAACAAACAATCCTAATTTGCTATGGCTATGTTAGCTGTAATAAAAGTAGAAGTAAATAGGTGTGACACAACTGGTGGGAAAGGAACTGTCTATAAAAAAATTGTTAACACAGTGCTACTATTTTATTCTCTTAAGCAATACAAAATAGGGTACAGGTCTCTCTTTAAGCACATTGGCACACATAAGCACAGTTCAAAGTTCTACCTTTCGTCTGTGACGAGAATTTGTGGAGTTTCTATCATCTCACATTTTCACTTTTACTCAAGCCAAAGCATGTGAGTTGTAGCAAATACACTTCCTCAAAAGCACAACTTGAAGCGCAGCAACCCCCTTCTCTCCTGGCAGAACTCCTACTTCTCAATTTTACATGAGATGAGATTTTTATATGCAACCTTCTTATGCAACCTAATCTCTCACTCGTGCAACTAAAGACTCAGGAGGTGCACCATAACAGAGGCTTGTGTGCTAGCCCCTGCTGTCCTCAAGACATCATCTTTGTCCTTCATCTGTCCCAACTCCTTTCCTGTTTAAGATCTTACTAGGACAAACAGAGGACCTTCAAACTTTCAAGACAGAAAATGTTTTCTACTTACTACAGCAACTCATCAGACATATTTATACATATAATTTTTATATCAGAAGACATTTTTCAGTAAAACATACATGACTGGCAGCCTAACACACATGCATGGAGTGTGCTCCATGATATAGGTTTAATAAGACTTACTACAAAATAAACTCTGATAATAAACTGAAAAAGCAATGATTTTACCATAATTTCATTCAACCATTTAAATGGCTGTGTTCAGTTTAGGTGAATCTTATTTTTTCCCCCTCCTCTAACTTATTTAGGCTGTTCAGTCACCTGATCAGGCAAAAGCAGCTATACTTGAGGGAGCTCATCAGAAACACTCATCATTTTACAGAACAAGGCCATGCTTGAAGTGAGAGCTGCATACAGAGATGCAACAGCGCTGTACAGGCAAAGACAGCAATACAGGAAAATCCCATAGCTCTATTTTCACAAACATGGATTTCCTGTGAGCTGTTTTGCACCCACAAAACAACAGTATGATGTTAAGAAAGGCAAGCTTCCCTTTCTTCTGGATGTCAGCTATCAGTCTCAGGAATACAAACACGCTCTTTCCCTCCCCCCACAACTTCCTGCAATGTTTCTGCATTATGAAACATTGCATAAAACTCTTCCCTGTAAGACAAAGCTGAACTAACATCTAACCCAGAAATTTCATTCACAGTTTTACACATCACTATGAACCCTTACCCACATAGCAAGCTGCTCCCTTCAGCATAAGGAGGTAACACAGCCAGCTATGCAGTTACCATTGCTTCTGCATGCTCACATCCTAGTCTGAATTGTTCCTATCCCAAACAGATTAACATTGGAATAAATACAATTAATACAAAAATAAAGAGAAGCAAAGGCACATGCATGCAATTAGTTTTCACCCATCTACAAAGACAATAATATTTCTTTCTTTAAGTTGCTTTGCTGTCAAATAGCAACCATACCACATCATGCAAATTGGTCCACCAAGCTCAATATTCAGTTTCTGGTTGTGTTGAACAGCTGATGCTTCTATGTAAAATGTGTGAACAAATAGGGACACAGACATAAAACACAGCGTAAGATGAGGCAGAGGCAGCTCTTCAAGAGGTTCTTACCCAACATCAGGCAGGATCATGGTGTACATTCAAGAAAATACTAAGGATAGGTTGGACGTGACTTTGAGCAGCCTGGTCGAGTGGAATGTATCCCTGCCCATAGCGGGGGTTTGGTCCTAGATGATCTTTAAAGTTCCTTCCAACACAAACCATTCTGTGATTCTATGAAAACATGTGCAGAATATGTGCATTTTCCCATTACATATGCCAGCTATTGCTTCTTACTGTTTTCTTGGGGCAAGGAGTTCGGCAGACTAATTTCATATACAGCATTGTCTTCATACATTTTCCTCATTTTCTGATTATGCACATTCTTTCTTAAGGCAGAAAGAATGAATTGTTCTCCTGCTATCATATATTATTTTTAAAAGTCAAAGTCTTCCCAGTTACTCCTACCAGTCAGCTTTTCCAGCTCATATTTATACACACATACAAGAACATCTAAATAATCATTACAGGATTTCCTCTCTTAGATTCTTGACTGTCTGTATGCTGTTCTGGAAGGTATGAAGAGAATCAATTAACTATGCAAAAACTGTAGGATACTACAACTTAGATCAAAAATAATGATAATTTTGGAGGATTTTTGCCTGCCATTCCACATATATACCATATTTTAGGGAACTGTACAAGTAATATATATACTTCTTCACATCAGAAAGAGATTATTTGTTTATAATTGGTTAAGACAAGTTTTTCAGTGGTTAATGTACATTTTCCCAACCAAAACCCTCCCTGTCTATTTATTTTGGAAAACAAATAAATTTATATTCAAGTTTCACCACCTCAATATTGAGGCATTTGCCATGTAGTCATCTACACTATTGCCATTTTCCATTTTATCAAGACAGCATGAGAGAGTGCAAGGTACTGCAAGGCCTTATAAAAGTATTCCTTTATAAGTAAAACATACTTGGGCTTCATCTAGCTCCTCAT
>JAVHNC010032239.1:2783-19189 GCA_034782935.1 Micropsitta keiensis | reverse complement strand
GGCTTCAGGGGTGAGCTGAAGGTCCACGCTGAGGATGAGTAGCTGTAATACACTTGCCCCAGCACATGCTGTCTAGTGCCTTTTGTGCTTTTCTTTTCTCTCTGTAGCTGAGCCGATGATAGGCTGTAACTTGGACTGGTGAATTTTTGTCTCTATTGTCAGGCACAGAGGGTAGGATGTGCAGTGGCTGCACTGTTGGAAGGTGCACTCGCTGTAAAACAGCCTTGATTTTACACAGATTTTAGTTTTCTGTTTTAAACAAACTGCTGTGGTTGTGAAACTGGAGACCACTATAAAAGGTTCTGCTATGTAATTGAAAGCTCAGTTAAATAATTTATTACGAGAACTCAGCTTTAATGCTTATAGCCCAAGAAAGTTGAGAGGATATTGCCAAAGTTTGCTCTCAGGAACACACATGCATTTTCCAGAACCTGAGTAATAGCTTTCTATGTTTTTCCTATGTCTCCTTTTTTTTTTTTTTTGTTTTTAGCTTCAAATCACATTTGAATGAAGCACTCTACAAATTGCATGGAAGTTTTGTGTGCTTAACTTGGGGCATATGCACGAAGAAGCATTGGTGGGACCTTATCAGGACACCTAACCCACCTTTCTGCCCCAGAGCTTGGCTAAAGTAGGCTTTGTGCTTTTAAAGCAAACAGAACAATTCAGTGTCCTGTGGGGGATGGCTTCTAACCAATTTGGAGATATTTTTAGAAGTTGATAAAATGACTCCTCATAAAACAACACTTGGGCAGCTCAAAGGAGGAAATAAGTGGAACAGACATTGGGAAAACCTTACTGTATTTTTAATTATCAGTCCTTTTGATGTTGTCAGCCCATACCATAAGCAACAGAAATAATTGTTTAATTTCCTTCCTATTTAATGTGGTCATTTTATGGCTTACAGAAATGGCTTTTGCTGGTAACACTTACCATTTTTGGCCATGGCTGTGATACTCACGGAGCCAGCCCCAGCAGTGTGCTGAAGCATCTTTCCCAGAGTGGGCAGGAGGATCCCTCCCTGCCTGCTGCCTGCCATGGGCAGCTCCCCTTCATCTCCTCCTTCTGGCCATGCTTCCTACAAAGTGGCTGACACCGGACTTCCTCTCACCCCAGCCCTAGAAAGGCTTTGCCCAGGTCCCAGCAGAAGTGGGAGAAGTGGAAAGGCAAGGGGAGGGGAGAGTCTGTAGCTTCTGCTTTTATGCAGCCATGTATCTCCAAAACCTGTATCCTCACACTGTAACACAGTGTTTCTTGCAAAGCACTGCTCATTTGTGCCTCTCTGCTGGCTCCCCTCTAGTGCCTGCCTGCCACGGGAAAGGCCACAGGTGCATCCAGCACCAGGGTGTCGGGAGCCTGGGGCTGCTCCTTGGCTGTCCCTGCCCTGGTGCCAAGGCCAGGGCTTGGGAGGAAAGGCAGCTGGGCTCTGGCTGTCTTACTTGGTCTTGGCGATGACCATGGTGTCTCTGAAGAGGAGGAGGTCCCTCTTCTTCCTCTGGCCACGGCCCTGGGTCACCCGCACCTGCTCCCTGAGCAGCGGCTCGGGCAATACCCGGTCGGGCTCAGCCTGCTCGTCGGGGCCAGGGTCACCCCTGCAGATCAGATGGCATCGGGCATGAGCAAGGCAGCTGCTGTGTGGCCCGGCTGTGCCGGTGCATCCCTGAGCTGTGGGGGAACCCACCTGGACCTGCAGCAGCAGAGCCACTGCCCCATCTCACGGGGGCACGGGAAGACTCGCAAGTCAAAACTCCTAACACTCAGAAAGAGAACGCTCCTCCGCAAGAGAGAAGAACTCCCCAGTGCCGCTGGTGCTGCCACTTGCAGCACCGTCCGTGCAGGCACTGGAGCCGTTGCCGGGCCAGCAACGGCCTAGTACCTCGGTTCTGGAACCCAGGGGCCCAGATGGGGAGGAGCCCTGTGGGTCTCTCCCCAGGATGCCCATCTCAGGCCTCAGCCCCGGCCCCAAAGACTGCTCCCTTACAGCTGCAGTGTCCATCAATGGAAAGTTACGGCTCCTGCAGCCACGGTCTTCCGACTCACAGGACCTGGGGAGCCCCAGGTCTACCATGGACACTGAAGTCTGAGGCAACGCAAAAGCATTAAATGCCTCTGTCTTTTCTTCATCCCCACTTTTCAGTGGCCATCTTCATAAAGTATCGGACCCATACTTTCTTTAGGCCTCCACTTGTTATTAGCATACTTCAAAAAGCCTTCTGTTGTTGTCTGACGGAACACTGGCCAGTTTCATCTCTAGTTGAGCTTTGACCTTTTATGATATCTCCCTCCATGTGTGAGCCACAGCTCAGCAGTCTTCCTGAGAAGCTCCACTTTGCTTGTCGAGAGCACACAATTTTTGTTCCCCCCGCCAGTTCCAGGAGGAGTTCCAAGCTGCTCTTCTGCTGCAGCTGCTTGACTTCCATTGACACAATGGGATTGCTGCTCCTCTGCTTTCAAAAGCTCGTTCTTTAAAATCGAGCAGCTCTCATGGTCCCCTAAGTCCTCAAAAGCCCACGCCTAGGAAACCCTGTCAAGTAGGTCCCTCTGCAGCTTCAGGTTTGCTTTCTTGATACCCAGGGTAACAACTCTGCTGAACTTTTCCCTCATGAAACCAAAAAGTTTGAGATCAAGGCCTTTGTGATTAGGGTGTCCAAGACAGCCTCCAACCGTCACAGCTCGCATGCATCCCTCTTGATTCACAAAGAGCAAGTCTAGGAGGGCACCTTTCGTAGTTGTCTCACTGAGTACTTGTGGAAAGAAGCTGCCTTCCTCAAACTTCAGGAATTCCGCAGCCTCACTCGTCCCAGCAGTGACAGTGTGGCATTGCCAGCTGAGGTGTGGGAAAGGGAAATCTCCCAGAAGGACAAGAGCTACCTATCCAGAGATTTCTCCTAATTGCCCAAAGAATCCTGTCTTTGTGTGCCGTGATTTAAGCCCAGCCGTTAACTCAGTACCACACAGGTGCTTTCTTGCTCCCTCCCTTCTTCCCCCGCAACCCTTGCTCCCAGAGAGATGGGAAGGACAATCAAAAGAATGTAACTCTCACTGGTTGAGATAAGAACAGCCCAGTAACTAAGGTTGAACAGAAAACCACTACTGCTACCACCAATAATAATAATGATAAGGGAAATAGCAAGGGAAGAGTATATAAAAATAAAGGGGAAAAGGAAAAGAAAACAATAAACAGCAGTGATGCACAATACAATTGCTCACCACCCGCTGACCGATACCCAGCCTGACCCAAGCAGTGATCTGGGCCTTCCAGGTAACTCCCCCCTGTTTATATACTGGGCATGACGTGCTGTGGTATGGAACACCTCTTCGGCTAGTTTGGGTCAGGTGTCCTCTCTCTGCTTTCTCCTGGCTTCATATGCCCCTCCTCACTGGCAGAGCATGAGAGACTGAAAAGTTCTTCATCAGGGTAATCATTATTTATTTATTTATATCATTATTATTTAGCAACAGCTAAAGCACTGCTGAGTTAACAGCTTTGTTCTCAGACAGAAGTCAAAAACACAGCACTGCAACAGCTACTAGGAAGGAAAAAAATAACTGTTACATCTGAGCCCAGGACAGTATCCACCCCTTATTCCATACCATTCACATTATGTTCAGATGTCTTTTTTTTTTTTCATTTTAACATCACTTTTCACCCCAATTATATATAAATACTCTCGCCCCCACACAAAGAAACAGATACCATTCCCTAGTCCAAGGATCAATCCCTATGAAGTTGCTGAATTCATTCCATGATGTCAGGCTCCATCTTCTGTAACAGTCTTTCAAGGCAGGAGAGACAGTGTGTAGTGTTGAGTTGATGCCTGCTGACAACACTGCTGAACTCATCTGGTCACTGCTGAGCTCGTCTGGGTTCGTCAAAGCTCATTCTTTGCTGGGGTGATGATCAGAGAGATGTCACAGTCAGTTGATGGTGACCTGAGTACAGTTCTGTTGCTGCCGCTGGCTTTTCCCATGACTGGTATCTACTATAGCCTTATATTCCTGTGGGACTGATGTGCCAGGCCATCTGATCCACACAGTCCAGTAAACCCTATTGTCCCCTACCTCCACCTGTTTGGAGGCTGGGCCCTTCTACTAGTGATCACAATATTGGTCACTTACATCTTGTAGACACGGATTATTCTTTGTTGTCACAGGAGCTGGAGTAAAATCAGCTCTCCCGCTCCATCTGGGAACCTGCTCACCAGAGACTGAAGCTGCAGCTTTCATGGGATGATCAGCCTTGACCTTTGTTCTCCTCTTCAATTCATGCACCCGTTCCTCCAAAACCGGTGTAGGTTTTCTATCCCACATCGTCATGTCTTCTCTGTGATCACGCAGGTAAAACCATAGGGTGGCCCGTGCCGTACGCCTTCTGTATCTTCTCTCTCAAACAGTAGGATGCCTTTCGTTAATAGCTGAGACGTGTGTTGGTACACGTGAGGAGCTGGATAGATCAGATAGATCAGATAGATCACCTCTCAATTGTTTGATATCCTGGGACATTTTTTCCACAGCTGAGATGATGGAAGGGGTGAGATCGTCTTCAAACTCTTGGAGTTTATGAATCATTTCATCCACTCTTAGTGGTACTATGTCATTCCAGGTTACTGTTGCCAGTGAGTGAGCATATGATGATGGTGCATTCCATGTAAATTTCTGCCACATGGGTCGTGTACATTCGACTTCATCTGGATTTATGGGTACATCCCTGTTATTTGGCTTCATGTGATAGATCATCTCTACAATGGCCGATTCCCTCAGAGACTGGATGCCTTTGTCTAAAGTAGTCCACTTGGCCGAACGACTCATAACATCATCCTTGTATGGAAACCTTTCTTTCACAGCAGCCAAGAGCCGCCTCCAAAGGCTGAGGGACTTTTTCTCTCTTGCAATTGCTTTGTCAATTCCCCCTTCCCTAGCAAGTGATCCCAGCTGCTTGGCTTCTGTCCCTTCTAGTTCGTGACCGTCAGCCCCATTGTCCCAGCATCCGTGCAACCAGGTGATGATGTGCTCCCCTTGTTGACAGGTGAAATCTTTTTGCATATTCTGCAGCTGGTTTGAGGTCTGAGGTCCAGAAGTCACCTCTTCTTCTTCTTCTTCATGTGTGATCTCCTGATCAGATGCTGTCCCAGGTGGTGAGTACATTGTTTCTTCATCTTGCTTCATTTTCTTGCCCCTTTTTTACTTTTCCTCTTGTGTACAGGGGCAACCAACATTGGTACGAATTGGTCCTCTGGTTTAGCTGCAGTGATAATCACTGCGGTTTGGGTAGCTGCTGTACTTGTCGCTAGGGTTGGTGTAGCTGCGTTGTCTGTTGCTTTGCCCTCAGATCCAGGGACATATTTTCCCTTTGAAGGTGCTGGATAGTGTTGAACAGGTCTCTGTAAACATAGGCCAAGCCCCAGCATGTTGCCATGATTTGTCCATCCCTGGTATGGCCAGGATGACAACACATCTCATTTAAGTGTTTTACTAATTTTTCTGGATTTTGCACTTGTTCAGTGGTGAAATTCCAAAGCACTGGAGGGTTGCCCTGGCAACCTGACACCTGAAGGAGGTAGGAATCCTTGGGGTTTTTCTTCTGTTCTCCTTCATTTCTGTTAGAGAAGTTAGACCTCCAATCCTTAGTATTGCAGTTCTGTCTGAAGGTTAAAGACAGAATCCATGGTTCTTCATGATAGCTCTCCTGCAGAGCTGTGAGATTAAGCTTGTGGATAAAAAGCAATAACTTGACACATTAACTAAAATTATACTTGCACAATAATATTTTAAGCATTGAAAAGTCTTCTTTTACTGTAAATGTCATCATACAGTTTAGATACGAGAACTTATTGTTTCAATAATATTGTTTATTTATAGAAACCTGAGGTAGGTTGGTATTTACTAATATGCAAAATGTTTGAGATACCATTCCCTGGTAGTTTAGAGTTTAGATACATACAGACTTATGTGGATACATTAGATTGATAGATAGGTAGATAGATAGATAGACAGATAGATAGATAGATAGATGCATATTTAAATTTTTACAGGTAAAATGAAAATACTTTACAATATAAATAAGATGCAGTACCAAGATTTACCCTTGTTTAGGGCTTTGCATGGGTTGTTTTAGAGGGAACCAAGCCTGTTTTCAAATATTGTTAGAAATTCTTTAAATAAATGATGAATGAACATCTGAGTCACTTGGTATGCAGACAATGAAAATGCCCTTTCACTGTACACACACAAGAATTACTGATTTTTCTTTTCAAGTTACTGGATTGTTTTTTCTGTCAGTTTCAGATATTGATGTTCACTTTCCTGGATGCTTTATCACTAAATTAAATTCAGATATCTCGTGTTAAGTTTAGTGGTTGGTTTTTAGTTTTGCTTTAGTTTATTTGTTTTATAAAACGGATCCCATGTAGTACATTCCATGCTAATACACTATCCTACATGACTGCACCTTCTTTAAAACAATCTCTTTGGTATAAAATGGTAATGCAGTATATCTTAGAGAGTATCACTCAGAAATCGCAGTAGCTATAGAAACAACAGATTTTCTGTCTATCTAACACAAGCGTATCAAACACAGTGGTGTTTGGGGGCAAACACAAGTGTAAATGGAAACAAATTTTTCTGTTACATGCTGTTCCTAGTTTTAGTCACTCTAGACCTTTCAAAAGTTAATTATTCAAAACCTTATCTTGCAAAGACAATATCCCAAGCCAGCATTTGTGCAACATGTTTCAGTATATGAGACAAATAAGATTTACACTGGAACACCTATACTGATACTGCTACATCTCTGTGTTCAATGCCGGGCCTCAGTTATATTTAGAAATCTTTCTAAGGTTCATTATTTTTTTGTTCAAATGTTCAAACATTCCTCAGAGGTCAACTCAGTAATTTAGAATCCTTCATCTGCAAAATATAACTGCTATATGGATCCAAAGAAAAGCCAAGCAGTACTACTCACTGGACTATCAGATAACCAAAATAAATGCTAAAATCCAGAAATAATAATAAAAAAAATCCATTAATAATAATAGAATTAAGTAATAATATATTTATTTTTTAAAAGCTTAGATATATTAACTGAAAATAAATCAGTCAAATATGTGAGGTTTATCTGGCCAACTGTGTATGCCTAGCTTTAGAGTAGAATTCACTTCTTAAGGTAGCAAACTAAAGATGCATGACACTCTAAAAAGTGCTTATTTCTCCGTTTCGATTTAAAAGAAATCTTGGGGTGAGTAGCTTAAATTTAGATATCAATAAAAAGCTAACAATTAGTAGACAACTAAAATCAGGTAAGATTCTTATATTTGCATGCAGCTCTTCAATTAATGGAAGTCCTTGAGATAGCACTAGGAAGTGGGAAGTCATTCCTGGGAAGTACTGTGATATATTTTCCTAAAACTTAGGGCACACTAAACATTTGCAATTGGTCAGTGTTTGAGACTGGATAATGGGTCAGTGGTTCTTTGTTCTATTTCTAGCCTTGGTAGAGAATGCATTCTCTATTAAATTTTCAATAATTGATATTTCCCAGTCAGGTATCTTCCATGAGAACACAGCAGCTAAAAAAGGTAGAAACAGAAGTGCTGGTTTAGAATGAATTTTTCATGGAAAATAGAAGGGATCTGGGTATTTTTAAGGCATTTTTGAAAACCTGAAAGCTGCAGTTCTATATGTATGCAACCTGTACTTGTTGTTTTGGGACGGCTGACACTGACCATAGAGTCTGCAATGGAGACAGTATCTGAACTCTTAAGGCTCTTCTTTCAAATTCAAGTCAGGGAATCCAGTCTTTTTTAGTATTTCAGAAAAAAACACAATGCAATGATGTGTGATAATATTGGGGAGAAACTCATTACAGCATGTTCTGGTAAAAAGAATTGCACTAACAACCCAAAGAAGTAGAATGTTTTGTTGTCTGGGGTTTGTTTTTTTTTTCCTTCCAATTTTTTAATGCAATAACTCTTGAACTCATTGGGGATTAACTGAAATTGATGTTAGCATAGCTCTGAACACAATTTGGCCCACAATGGGTAACACAGCTGTCTAGCTATTCATTTGAGACTATGAACTTCATTATCATTTAAGAAGCTCTTTTTTTTTTTTTTTTCTGTTATTTTCCCTTCATTCTCATCTGTTAGAAGTAGATTTATTCATTATTGTACCATTTTCCTAGCATTTAGTATTCTTCTGAGACTATTGGTTTAGTATAACATAAAAAATATTTCACAGCCATTAAAGAATGGCATTGTTATCAAAGAAGATGCTGCTCATATTTAAAGCACATGTTGCTTCATTAGTTTTAGATTTCTGTTCTGCTACTGACTGGCTTCAGTTAAATGGATATATTCTCTTACTCAAATGTCTGTATATGTGAAAGAAAGCGAGAAACAGTAAACGCTTTTTTTAAAAAAAGAAACTAATAAGGAAACTTCAAGTTATCAGATCAGGACATTTGAAGAATAGCTGGGTTTGATCCTTAGCTTCAAAAAAACCCCCCAACAAAACAGAAAGATATACATAGCTGTAGTAGAACTTACCAGTATGTACACAGACTTAGGCAAAACCAGTATAACAAAGAGTGAACTGTGTATTGGTCATAAAGGTCTAATGCGGATCCAGATTCTCAGGCACTTTGTTTTTCTAAGAAGGATTTGCTTAGTCACACTGAGCAGTATTATTTGTTAAGATCGGATTATTAACATCAGGTCTTAGTAAAAAATGATTGAAATGAACCTAGAAAGATTAAAAAATAAAAGGAAAAGCGTTTGAAAGAAATTAATATTTGTCAGAGTTGCAAGCAAATGAGAAAGAGCAAAGGAAGACCTCATTGTGAAGTGTAAAAAGAATGTTTGAAAAGAGCGAAATGTGCAAATATAAACAAGAGGAAAGCTGAAATGTAGAAGTATATGAGAGTTCCGAGCAGGTAAGGGAAGAGAAAATGGTTGTTAAAAGAAACAGTGAGCAAAGAGAGATAATGAATGCATAAAAGCAAAGAAGGAACTGAAACAAGGACTGAAAAGAAGGCAGAAGGTTATAGGAAGGAGATTTAAACTGTGCAAGAAAACCCTGATTAGTCAAGTATGTTTACTTAGCTAATTAAATAATTCTTGATATAGTTTCTAGTGCTCACTCAAGTCACCTACTTTCTTTTCATCACCTGTATTTGCCCTTTCTTAATTGCCTGGGTGTCACTGTTTAATAAAGGTGATTTTCAGAGTTCCATGTTACAACTGGGCCACATCTTGATGACCTTTCTTAAAAAGATTCTAATTCACAGTTGGAATCTAACAGCTTGTGTCTACTGTTCCAGCATGTGAATGTGTGAACAATGAGCTACCTACTTAAAAATCACTGGAGTTTTCCAGAGATATTTTGTAAAATATTTATTTAGCTTAATTTGATATGTGTAAAAGGTAGTTATATGGATTTAAATAGACTTGATATATTTGTAATCAATACATTTGAAGTAAGAGTCATTTTGTCGCACTTCAGGGGTTACATTTACTCCCAGATTGTTAACACGTAAATTTAGGTTCTTAAATGTAAGTGATTGGAGTTTTTAACTTCTGTTATTGTAGTGTGTCAATATAGTCTGTGGAGTTTGGGTAACTCTACAACTGATAAAATGTAGTTAACTAAATTAGTTTTAGTGGAATGGTTAATCCCTCTACACTATAGGTACTCAAATGTAGATGTCTAACCTGGAACTGGAACACCCATAGGACTTGATAAATTTTCCTAAGTAGCTCGTGCGTTTTCTTAATGAACCCTGCCTGGCTTCCAGCTCCCACTTCGGAAGGGCTGGCTTCTCTCTTGAGCCTTCTGTTACACTTTACAGTCTTATGCATGTCCCTTGGATAACCTAGGGCATCACAAATGTTGCCAGACACCTATGTTTAGTTAGCTGGACCAGCCATCAGATATCTAAGGCCTAAATGTCTTAATCTGAATTAATCACCAAGGCATCTTTTATAATTGATGAAGTGAAATGGGTACTTCTAAGGAGTAATATATCTGATAATTTCTTTTCAGTAGAACAGAGAAACAAGTAAGCTAGACAAACCAGTGGAAAGACACATTTTGTGATTCAGTGTTAGACAAGAGGGGATGCAGAGAAATTTTCTGTGAATACCAGGTAGCACTCAATTCACTGAAGTAATTAAATGAGAAAACAGAGGTTTCTCCTTTTTTATGTAACACTCATATGCAGTTAAACAAGAGAGATTTTCACCAGAAAACAGTGATACCTTTTACTCATACCAAATCAACAGCAAAGTAGGTATTTAGGAAACACACTTATAATGATGCACCCTTCTCTGTGTCTAGGAGAGTACTCAAACAAGCATAGAGAGGGGCCATGGGTCATGCATTTCTGGATCTCACTGTTTGGTCTCTTCCCCAGTAGTAGAGATGGGATATTGATCTGAATAATTGTGGAATTTTTTAATCTGGATATCCTATGTCCTAAACCACTGATCTGATCACCTTCTTGCAGTATGAAAGGTAGATATCAGCTATTAAGCTCAACTTAGTGTTACATTAGATGCCAGAGAATCCAGTGAGACACTTTGAGTGGTTTAGGACTTTAGGTAAATTTTGGGTATCTAAGCACTCATATTTTGGTCTTTTGGTGCTATAAATAGATAGATATGTATATTTATATGTATATCCAAAACAGCTTGCACAAAAGTATATTGCATAGTTGCAGCTTTAATGTAGTATAGCATATGAGAAGAGGAAGAGTTAGCAATGAGAGACCGGTTATTTATGTATGCCCTTATCAACAACATTTTTAGAAGTAACAGATCTCCAATATTATAATGGATTATGCAGGAGCTGAGAGGGTATTGTGCCATAAATCTGACATAATCTGCATTTTTTCGTGGCATGACACTCCCTGTTTATGGTATGTGATTTCTCTTATCATATATGTCATACATTTTCTCCTTTTCAATCATATAAAAATGTGTAAAGCCTGATTCAAGTCACAGAATGCATCCTGTACTATTAGCAGAATGAATAGCAGATATATTGTGTATTGCCTGAAAAATAAGATTAGTTACATTTTGTTTGAAGAATATGCACATTACTATAAAGGGCTGGCAATGTTTTACCCAGTGCTAATTATTTCAATAAAATTCCTACTCTTTACTAAGCAAATCTCCTAAATTTACTGCTTATTTTAAATTTCTAATAATTTTCTTTTAATATGATATTACTATTCCATTTGCTGTATATTGTTTGTCCACCACTTTTAAGTGATTACCCTTGATTTTAAAGAAACAGAATCACTGAGTCATAAAGTTGTTAGGGTTGGAAAGGACTTTAAAGGTCATGTGGTCCTAAGCCCCTTGCCGTGGGCAGGGACACCTCACACTAGACCATGTTTCTCAAGGCTTTGTCCAACCTGTCCTTGTACACTGCCAGGGATGGAGCATTCACAACTTCCTTGGGCATCCTGTTCCACTGCTGCACTGCCCTCATAGTAAAGAATATAAGTGTATAATATAAAATACAAGAATACATTTTTAAAAAAAAAATAAAAATATTCTATGATTTTTTTTTTTTTTAAACATAGAAACTTTCAGGAGCAGAAGGGAACAGTAGAGGATCTTATTTTACTTAATCTTCTGTTAAATATTAATAATTCACAAAGGTTTTAAATGAACTAATTAAATCTAACCTTGGTACAACAGTGTTTCATGTAAATTGAAACAGTTTGTGTATAATTTCAGCTCAGACAATCACTATCATTAAGAAATTAGGAAATATTTTGCTGACACAAAGCATAGCATCATGAATTGTTTTCTTCCATGGAACCTATTCCTTCTTCCTCCTGCACAAAACTCTAGGAATTTTTCACTTTAAGTAGCATTGTCCAGTACTCTCTTAATATTATGTTAATGCTAAGAAAACTAGTTTTCCTTTTATGTCCCCCTCTCCTTCAGTTCTTTTTACAGTATTTTTCTTGCATCACTTCAGAATTTGAGAATGAAGATGTTATTTGGTATTTCTGAAATACCAGTGCAAATACAACCACATTGAGTAAGGGTTATAGCCCATAGAGGGTAGTACTCTATCAGTGTAAAGTGTTATTAGATGAGCTGAGTACTAATTTTAATTTAATTCTCTGACTTTGTTTGAGACTATAGTTATCTAAAATAAATACTAGAGCAAAGAGCCTCAAATCAGTGCTAGAACTCAAAGCAATTTGCTGAATCCACAGTGGAGGAGGAAACTCCTATATTTTTTTTTTTTTTAATACCTGGCTGCCTTCAAGCTTTATTTTTGTTCCTTACTTGTCTGCCTTGACAAGATAGACATCATTCCTTTTTGGTGTAAATTAATGCTGTATTATCTTACTCGTATTGGTTTAGTATATTAAATTTTTAATTACATTAACCAATCCACAAAGTAATCTTATGATAATACAAGAGTTATAAAAGTAATTTTAGTTTCCTTTTCCTCTTTTCAGGGAACAAATCTTCCAGAATTTTCCAAGCTCAGTGCCTCAACTATTTGACACATCTTTATTAATGTAACCTAGTAAAAAATGTTGAACATGTACAGTTTCCAAAGATAGCAGCTGTGTACAAATGCAAGTATTCAGTTCTTTTAAACTTTCTGACACTTTAAGGTACGAATACATGACTAATAAATGGTACATTGCAGATTTTTTCTATGCAGTCATTGTAGGAATGGTGACAGTTTTAGGCATCAAACAAAAGATAGAGCTTTCTTAATTGCAGAGCTGTTAAGTAATTACTAAAAAGTCGGTAAGTAGATTTCTCAGATTAATTTCCTTTTTAATTAGATAATGCAAGTACACTTTAAGTGATTCAAATTGTCTTTAAAGAGGATAATTAGCAAGTTATCACTTGTAACATTAAAAAGAAATTTATGAGTGAAGTATAAGTTCCTGAACACCATAACTATTCCGATTGCTTTGAGAGCACAAAAGGGGTATGAATTCCAGAAGACGACTTGTTTTCCACAAAGTCGAAGTACTCTTCTAGTAATTTACTCAATAGATTTCCAAAGAGGAGCAGAAAATTTTAGAATTTACTGTCTGGGAACTTTTAAGAAATTATAATGTCTAGTTTAGTTAAAATAATGCAAAGTAGTAGGTGTTTTATGTTTTGTTTGTTTGGGCTTTTTTACCCTATACAGTTAAAGTGTCTGAAGTATCTCTCTTGAGGAAAGGCTGAGGGAGCTGGGACTGTTTAGCCTGCAGAAGGATATCATCAATGTATACAAATACCTGAAGGGAGGGTACAAAAAGAACAGAGCCAGGCTTTTTCAGTGGTGTCCTGTAATGGGACCAGAAGCAACGGACACAAACTTAAACCCAGGAGTTTTCCTCTGAGCATAAGGAAACACTTACTAACTGGACAGTGATGGAGCGCTAAAATCAGTTTCCCAGTGAGGTTATGGAGTCTCCATCCTTGGAGATATTCAGAAGCTGTGTACATAAGATCCTGGGCAACAGGCTGTAAGTTGCCCTCCTCTAGCAGCGGGACTGGAGCAGATGACCTTTGACGGTCCTTTCCAATCTCAACCATTCTGTGATTATATGAAAAGGTTACATATAAAGGTTATGGAAGGTGAAGTGACTTTCTGAAAAGCATTAGCACAGCTGGGATTGAAGAGGATGACTTTTGTATCCTCAGCAGCTATCTGTAGACCAATCTTCTAACAGTGAGTACCCAACAGTGGTTCCTGTTCTTGCTGAAGGGAGTGTGTGTTTATGTCCCAGCCTTTTTTTCTAGTAGTCTGCATTCTGGGGAGGGGGAGACCACTTATTTTATGACTGTTTGGCCTATCTTCACTTTCAGCAGTTTTGGAAGAAGGATCCTGGGTTTTAGCAGCTCTCTCTGGGTTAATTTTATGTGTTTAGGCAGGGATAATTGTAGGGGGGAAGAGAAATTAAAAGTTCTTCCTACCTGAGCAGTTTTTTTGTGGGATTATTCATTTGCCTATTTGATTTCCTTAAATCTGGACCCCTGTTGCCAGCTGCTTCTGGAAGCTTCCAGGAGCTCCTGCCAATTAGTGGCACCTGCAGCCATTTTCTGGTAGGATGGTTCTTGCCCCGAGACGTCCTGCTTCTCCCACTGTAGTTGACAGGACATGGGAGATCCTGGGCCTGGCTGCTGAGTTCAATGTAAATAAAATACTAAAAAAAAGTATTGCAAAAGCTGGTGCAAATGGGTTTGAGGTTCTACTGACTTAATGTGAATCTAAATGTTTTTCTCTTAATTCTTTACTGTTAGTCTTGAAGTTTTCAAAAATGGTTTTGTATGCTAACAAAAAACCAGCTTGACTGTTTTTCATGTCACATGATGCTGTTAAGAGATAATAATGGTAACAGGCAACTGTGGGATATATTAGGGCACACATGGTCAGCAAGCGAAATCAGGTTGCTAGTGACAGAGCAATGTTATAAGATTACCTTATCCAACAACTGCCACTAAATAAACTCTATGACTTTTAAACAAAGCATCAGCAAGAATGTGTCCCTGTACTATTTGTGTAATATGTGTAGCAGTTTTACAGCTTTTAAGGAAGGATGAAATTACTTCACTTTCATCATACATCAGAAAAACTGCAAATGATGCTTCTAAATAACTAACATCTGCAGATTTATGATAAATGACACATGATTAGCATAAAATGATCACTATACTGATCAGACCACTTTCCTTGATTAAAAAGCATACAATAAAGTAACACTGCAAAATGTGAAGTCTATCTTTGCACTAGTAAGTTACTTACACAAAGGTGAAACAGTTAAGCATCTAGACTGATCATTTATCAAGGACTTAATCCCAGTCACAGTTAAGTCAAAAGGCTGCTATTTAAATAGGTGGAGCAGCCTCTCGAGGTAGAAATCCTCATCCACAGTGTCAGTTACAATAGCACAATTCCTGTCCAAGTATGAGCATTGTACCTGGGTAACAAGATTTTAGGATGATGGTTTGGATTTTCTTTAAAAATTCCCTTTACACTTTTCTTCTGACTTGGCACTTCATGCTAAAAATGGGAGATTTTTAATGCGTGAAATGTTGTGATGTTTGTTTTTCAGTTAATAAATCTGGAATAACAGATTTATTAACTGAAATAACAGATTGTTAGTGATAATTAAAATAGTGAAAGTCTTGTGGCAACTGCTTTATCTGACATGGTTTAAATAGCAATATTTGTAGTTCTTAAATCATCTGCAAATACAGAAAAATAATTATATAGTATGAAGTTCATTCCGTTCTGTGGTGAAATAGTCAATCCCTGATCATGATGTTCCTTAGCATGACTAAGGGAAAGTAAGTGGATGTATTTCACCTTAGGGATCAAGACACACTGTTCACGTTCACTAGGTACCCTGACATCTTGTCCAGCAAGTTTCTTTTTGTCAGGATATGATTTATTCTTTATTGGCAGCAGAGGGCAAAGCTGACAACAGGTAACACTGCAGATTTTCCTTGCATTCATGAAAAGTTATGCTGATTAAAGGTATTCACAGGCTAGGTACAAACCCTGTACTTAAAACTCTAAAATTAGTTTCTGGATGCTAAAATTCTATCTATCTGAGTTGTGGGTTCTAAAGAGTAGGAGAATCTCCACCCTACATAAAGAAAAAAAATTAGAGTATGTGAAACATGAGTCCTGTTGCAAGTTGCCTATAGATCAATGGAAGGATCAATGCCACCAATCCTTTCAACTCATGTTTCTTTCTAAGACAAAACATTGTGAATAGTTTGTAAACTGAAGCACTTGGATCACAAATATTTGCAATTTTATAGATTACATGACTTCTTCTTTCTGTGAGAGAGATGTTCCTTGGTGACTAGTCATTTCAAACTGTACTAATGTCTTTAAAATTCTCTGGTTACGTGGCTGTCAGAAAGTTAAACTGGATAAATGCAACATGCAGAATCTTTCTGGAAAGAGTAAAATGTCACCATCTTCAGTGTGTGGTATCTTGAGTAGATGACATTGGACAAATTTGCTGCATATGCTGGACTATGAAAAGGAAAACATCTATAGGCAATGGGTAAATTGACTTGATGTCAATGTTGAAAGAAATAGCAAAGGAGCCCATTTTATGAATCAATTTACCTTACATAGCTCTAGTTAGGTATCTAGTCTACGCAATTGCTTAGCTGTCCTGGGTTCAGCAGTAGCAGTTATTTTTTTCCTTTTTAGTATCTGGTGCAGTGCTGTAGTTTTGACTTTCAGCCTGGGAACAGCATTGATAACACCGATGTTTTTAGTTGCTGCTTAGTAATGTTTAGTCTGACCAAGGACTTCCTGAGTCTCATGTTCTGCCATGGAGTAGGGAAAGCCAGGAGGAAGCAGAGCCAGGACACCTGACTCGAACTAGCCAAAAAGGTATTCCATAGCAC
>JAVHNC010032131.1:0-14454 GCA_034782935.1 Micropsitta keiensis | reverse complement strand
CAGTTATGTCAGTGCTAGCACCAGGACTGGAGATTGAGATCTAGCCATAGTGAGAGGGAAAAAATTAACAATGTTAATTTGACATTGGCTACTGACAAAAAAGGAAAACATTAACGACTGAGGTCAACAGATCTGACTACTTTGTTTATGCGTAATATTATTCTTTAACCTTATGCTTTCCTTATTAGTTCTCTCCGTTTACTTTTTTTTTATAGTAGCATGAACAATAATGCCACTCACAGGTCTAAGACTATTTAAAGCTTCTAGGAAGCACCACTCAGCAATAACAGTGTACCCCAGATTTGACATGACCATACACCTGAAACAATTTTCCTTCCTCTGAGTCTGAATTCAAAGCTTTCATCTCCTTTCTCCCATTCTTTTTTTTTTTTAATGTTTTTCTGAGATAGCTTAGAAAACAAATGACCCTTTTTTTTTAAAAAAAAAAAACAACCTTTTTTTTTTTTTATTGTATTTTGAACATGATATGATTTGAATTAAGCCATTTTCATAAATGCATGTAGAAATCTAAAAATCCTATAATGATGTATATCTTGCAACCAAAATAGACACATTTTGGCCATCTGTGAAAAGTTGGTGTACAGCACACATAGGGACAATTTGGGGCATTACATGGGCTAAAGAAATATTGAGAATACTCTTTTGCAGACAACTTTGAAAATACTAAAGATATTTCCAGAGCCCAATTTAAGATTTGGCAGCAGAACACGATAAGAAAAATATGCAAAATTACCAGTCATTTCTAAAAAAATCTAGACTTTAGCCATTTTAAATTGTCCAGTTAAACATGTACTTTATTACAATGCCTTTTTTGTGCTTTCTTTCTCTCATATAACTTCAAAATTCCGCATCAAATGGCTGTCACTTTTATATCATATACATTTACTTTCTCCCTCCCACTTCATTACTGAATTAAAATAACATCTATTTCCTAATAAAATAAGCTTTCTTTTGAATAATCTGAATAATTATGTAGAAATTTACCCTATTTTTCATAACAAATAGATCTGTGTGAATAATTTTGGAGGAAAATGGTAGGTCTAAATTACACTACTGAGATCCAACCCTACTGGGAGACAGTTCAGTGCTTTAGTTCTAGGAACACAGAAGCTCGATCACCCGACGGTAAGTAACGTCTGTGCGCTTCCGTACATGGTACACAACCTGTGACACTGCTTTTGTTTTTTTATTTTCTTAGACGCCTTTGTGTCAAAGCAGATGTGGCCAAAAAGGCATTCACAGTTTAACTCATCGTTGGGGGTTTTTCTTAGTATTTTTTTTCCTGTTTCTAACTATTTGACACGCAACCTCATTGCAAATGGAGACCGCCATCAGAAGCAGAGTTTCCTAAATGGGTTTACATACTGGTGGTAGTACCCAAGATGCTGCAAACTGCATTTGGAAGTTGCGTGAGGTCACTGAGGGCTTTTTTTCCTGGCATAGAGCAAGCTGTTATCTCTGGCTGTGGTACTTCAGTGAATAGTGGGAAGGGAGGGGGAACTTCTCAAGTGCTGGCTCTAAGGGTGGTAGTGTTAGAATTGGAACAGAAGTCTCAGGATTTTCTAGCTATGGAAATCAATCTGTCTTACGGTGCTTCTCTCTCCTTAGATGCAACTAGGAAACGAGCCTTTGGACTGGTTTCTCAGGCATATACCTCAATAGTTGCAGATGATTTTGCAGCTTTTGTCGGGCTTCCTGTAGAAGAAGCTGTGAAAGGTACTTTGCATTTATTCACTGAATAGTGCTTCTACAGGTGATTGAGATCAGAGAGCTGCAAGTGATGGGAAATAACCATTTGTACAAGTTCAGAGACTTGTAAAGAGAAGTGATGGAATGAGGCAAGTGACTAGAGAAAAATGTCTTGGGTTTGGGTAACTGTTTTGTTTGGGGGGATTTTGCTACTAGTTACCATTGGTTATCTTCCCTTCTGTATGTGGAAGTGTTAAAGCATTTCTGTGGTGAGAGAAGAGTGAAGGTAGTGGGTTAAGCTAGTTCCATGTGTTATTACTTTAATGATGCTACTTTTTGAACTACATATCTAAATATATGCATTTTCATAAGTAGTATGTCTTGGAGTTACAGCATGCAGGCAGTGAACTGAGATACTTTTCTACGGGTCTTAATGTGCATCTTTGGTTTACATTTGTAGCAATTTTACAGGTCGTTTGTTGTTACTAATGTAAAAATGCCTTTTCAGGTGTATTAGAACAGGGCTGGCAAGCAGACTTTTCAACTCGTATGGTAATGCCTAAAAAGCCAGGTAGGTGGAGCTCTTACTTGATGTTGAGTTTAGCATTTTCTAGTCATTAGACGTTTTTAATTAAAAATGTGCATAATATTTTCTTAGGTCCTTTTATAGGGGCTTATGCTACTTACATGGAACGCTTATAGATGTAGGAAGTACAAAGTAGTGGATTTGGTTTGGGGTTACAAGTAGTTTGGATTAAACTACATCCTCAAATTAAGTGTTTTAAACAAAAGTAGACAGGATAGACTATGATTTCTCCTGCTTCTCTTGTGCTGCAGTGGAATGTAAGTTGGGAGACCTCAAGGGACATGGCTTAATCTAATAAAGATGAGTAAAACATACAGCAGTTTGAACCTAGGAAGTTTTTCAGGAGACGCAGAACTTCTTTGGGCAGGGATCTCATGGATCTTTGTGCTCTGAGGAGCTCCAGTCCTTGGTATAATTTGCTTTTAAACTTTGTTCTACTGGATCTTTTCCCCACCAACATTGTGGTATTGATAACAGTGTCTGTTCCTGCAAAGCTCAGCCTGCAGAAATGCTTGTTTCTTTTGGTTTGGGTTTTTTTTTCTGCTCAAGCTGTCTCTGTGGCTGGCCATGGCAAAGATAAAATTAAGGTATGAAAGCAGAATAAATGACTGCTCTTAAACTAGACAGCACAGCTCTGGAATAAGAAGCTACATGACAGCATATCCAACAGGGCAACATCTGTCAGGCTAAGAAAATATATTGTTTGTATGGGCAGAGTTTTTAGGAGTTTAGAGCCCAGAAGATGACAATAAACATGTGCCAGGGAAGGTGTTGAAATTTATCCCTAGGGGCACACACCAGCCAGAGCCCTGAGCTTTTGTATGTGCCCAGGTTTTGTATGAACTGGTAGCAGCATACGTGGTGTTGGCAAGTACTGGGAACCAGTTACATGTGGCTCTTCCCAAAAGCGAGTGCAACAGCTACTGTTGAGGCAAAAGAAAGAAGCAGGAGATTGTCATATGTTTTGAAGCTGCGTGTCTGAGTAGCTAAGCTTTGACTATTCTGCTTTTTAGTTGCGAAGTAAAATATGATAAATGAATGGGCTTAATTTTAATTACCTTCTCATCCAGTTCTGGCTTGCTGTATTAGAACTGTTCAAAGTTGGTCAACTGAGCTCACTTCTGTGTGTTTTACTTCAGGTGTGCTGGAAGCTTCCTTTAACAGATTTATTCCTTCATCGGGTATGTTCTGTTTAATAATCTATGTGCATATATATCAGCTTGCATGATGAATATACATACAATTTTACCAGCACCACAGAATGGGAATTGGGTCCTGCAGAAGGGAATGTTGTCATTTCTCCCTCAAAAAACCTACCCCTGTCAGCTGCTACATGAACATATTTCTCTCTGTCTTCTCTTTCCCTCACACCTTAAGGAGTGACTGAGATTCTCACTTCCAGTTGAAGTGGGAGCTGAGGTAGGGAGCAGATTCCAAAGCAGGAGTAGACAGCCCTTTTAAGACAAAACCTTTGACATAAAGGCAATTGCTTTACAAACCTCATTGCTCTTGCATGATGTGGGACTTCTGTAGAAGGTATCTTCTGGTTTTCTTGAGTGCTCAAGGACAGATTGAGGTGTGTAGTATGTTATGTCATGCTGATTCTGACAACCCTGTGGTCTCTGTTGTTCACAGAATATTGACAGCAGATCTAAATCGGTGGCTTGCTGTGTCCAATAGTGACCAAAAGTGTCTTAAATTTACAGGCTTAATTCCAAGGCAATTTCTAGAGCTGGGTTCTTACTTTTTAAAAGCATTCTGGTTGTCAGCCTTCTCTGTCACATCCTGGCAGCCCTAAGCAGTATGTCTACTTATGTATATCCTGAATCCTGGTCTGTTAGCTCCTCAGGAAGAGTAAATACAACTTCTGCTATTTTTTAACTTCTCATTTTTAATCATGTCCCTGGATTTAGTCACTTGTCTTCCAGCCTCTTGTCAAACTGTAATCTCAGGTGTGCTAGCATCTGTATAATGATCTGCATCGTGTGCACTCTTTTCTCTTTCATCCCATTCAGTACTTTGCTGTGTTTTGTTAGTAAAGGTAGCCCAGTAGATTTATTTGATATCTTCAGTATGGCAACTTGTAAGGAAAGAGCAACTGAAGACCTTCAGGAGCTGTTGTTGTCAAGTGGAAGGGCTGTCAGTCTTCATTATTCAGACTCCAGTATATGCAACAAACCGCTGATAAGTGGGACTTGTATTTTAGTTCCTTTGCTATTAGTAACTCTTGCACTACTTAAAGTTGCAGATAACAGAAAAGTAATGTCAGCTAAAGCTGCATAGGCAGGAAATGCAGTTAAGCTATGTCCCCATATGACTGTTTAACAGTCTGATGCATTGAATGTTTTCCTTGCTGTTGTAATGGCTGGTATTGCAGATGGATTTGTTTTCTTAATTTTATTAATGATGCCTTTGTTTTATCTTCGTAGAATCTGCTCCAGTTCCACCAATTCCGAACGAACAGCAGTTGGCCAGACTGACTGACTATGTGGCTTTCCTTGAAAACTGATTATTCTGCTCCTATATCCAGACCAGTTTGGGAATCCTGTGTACTGACAGTTCTAGGAATCTAAGATTTGTTTTGTATCTGTTAAACGTTGCAGCGGCCCCTGCTCAAATGTGTGGAGTATACAGTGGGTGTTAGCACAATTAGTGTGTTGCCAAAGCCAAGCTAGCAATTGAAACAACCCTTTAACTTCTGTCATATTTATTCAGTAGGTACACAGCAGTATTACAGTGTTTTTTAATTGACTCACAGCAGAGAGAGGCATAACTGGTTTTCAGGCATATTGGAAATGGAGAAGGAAAAGAGCAAGTTAGTGGTGTTGAGGACTTTATGCTAGTAGGTTATGTGCTTCTATGGTGAGGACTGCAGTGCATACACAGGTCAATCGCATGTTGAACCGAAGTGGTGGATTGCCCTATCCCTGTCTGCAGAGAGAAAATATGTTGGTGAAACAGGAACTTAAAGAAGAAAACAATTTATAGGAATTTCTTTGCATGTGAATTTGTGGCATCTTTCTAATTGATCTTCCGTTGGTCTTCCTGGATTGTTAAATCTTCCTGTTTTGAGGTGTGGAATTTCACGTCGGGCGTATTTTTACAGCAGAATAATTGGAGTCGTTTAAGAAAATGAGATCTTGACTTGGAGGAAGAATTTTTACTTTTGGAAGCTGTTGTTAGTGATGTAAGACACCAGCTACTCTGCTGGGTAATCATACACCTGCTTGAAGCCTGTCATATCTTGGTCTGGGCCGGGATCTACAAAACCCAACAACTCTTACCCATCTCTAGGCTTTCTGGATTACCTCTGCAGTTACTGGAGAGGAATTCAAACATTAGAGTAGGTATCCCCGAGTAGAGACCAATTGGGATGGGGGTGACAGGTTATGCTGCAGTTTCAGTGTGAGGAATATAGTTTCTATATCAGAGCACTGCTGTGTTAAGCTCTGAGTTGAGAGTGGGTTTTGGAAGCAGAAAGCTGACTTGTATTTCCAGGCTTCTTATTTGTATTATGCTGGTAAATAGGCTATGGGGAAAACAGTGGTGCTTTAAAGGGCAGTGCATGCCTCCCTTTGCTTCTTCCCCCTCTCCAACATCATACTCGGTGGTTTCATTGAAGATGGCAAGTGTGCTGTGCGTCGTGATTGTTCTTTCCAGTGTGCGCTTCCTACTGTACATTCTCTGGGGATGTGTTAGCAGGGAGGAATTGTAACCTGTGCACTGCTGCTTTGAGAGCTCCCTTTATATGTAAACACTCAAATTGATTATTTATTTGAAACCCACATAAGACTTGGATTTCTAAATTCAGTGATATTAAAGAAAATGTTTACACTGACCTTGTGTACTTCATTGTTCAGTTTTTCCTTAGAGAACACTTGGTCTGGTTTGGCTCTTTTACAGTTGAATTCTTTTGGGTCTAATCTGAATTAGGTTAGTTAAAGATTGGTGCAATACACTATGCCTTGTCATGGTTTAAGCCAAGCTAGTAATGCAGGACCACACAGCCACTCGCTCCCTCCCTTCCTCATTGCCCCCCAGTCCTGGAGGGATGGGGAGGAGAATGGAAAGAATGTAACTCTTATGGGTTAAGAACTGTCCAGTACCTAAGGTATAACACAAAACCACTGCTGCTGCCACCAATAATAATGGTAAGGGAAATAACAAGGGGAGAGGATACAACTGTTCACCACCAGCTGAATGATACCCAGCCTGATGCGAGCAGCGATCTGGGCCTCCTGAGTGACTCCTCCTAGTTTGTATCCTGGGCATGATGCACTGTGGTATGGAATACCCCTTTGGCTAGTTTGGGTCAGGAGGCCTGGCTCTGCTTTCTCCCAGCTTTCTGTGCCCCTCCTCGCTGCAGAGCATGAGACTGAAAAGTCCTTGATTGGAGTGAACATTACTTAGCAACAAGTGAAACATCAGTGTTATTCTCAGGCTAAAGATGAAAACATAGCACTGCACCAGCTACTGAGAAGGAGGGAAAATAACTGCTACAGCTGAATCCAGGACAGATAGCCTCCTCCAGCCTGAAAACTGACTGCCTGCTACTTAGTAAGTCCTTTCCCCTTAGTCTACTAGTTTGTGTTGTTTTGGACAAATCTGTTGTATATGAAGTAGAACACTTAATCCACATGCTGATTCTTTGTAGAAAAAAGTGAGTAGATTTGAAGCTGCCTCCGAACCCAAACCACACTTCCTCAAATCCTCTGTGATTCTGGTATTTCTTTTAGTAACCAAAATGCTGCCCGGTTCCCCTTTGTGGACACTCACCTTGGGGTTTTTAGGTTTTAAATGAGCAGGTGAGGAGCAAGCTGAGTTTAAGGTTTGGTGAAGGAGCTAAAGCTGTTAAATGTTGGAGAAGTAGGGGTATTACAGCCAAATGGAATGTTGTGCTTCGTATCAGGGAAAGGTCAATGATACAGCTAGTGCAAATGGCTTTGGGGGATGTTTTTGATAGCAGTCATAAGACATTTAATGGACTTGTTTGGCATGTATTGAGTTAATAAAGTAAAATATTTAATTTCCCAGCATGTTCTTAGAAGTAGTGAATGATTTTATCCTGCAGCAGGCTATGAGCTGGGGCACAGTACCTAGAAACAGGAAATTTCCATCCGGTGCCAAGCAGTAGTAGTTCTTTGTGGAGCTTGTGTGATACATTGGCATGATTGATTTGGTTCCTGAGCTGCACTGTGCCACGGATTCTAAAAATAGGAATGAGGGCATCTCAAATACCATGAAAGGATGTTTAAAATACATATTTAGGATGTTTGGAGTTACTGTAGGTTGCTAACAAAATTCATGATTGGATTTAATGGCTGAAGACAAATTCAGCTTTTCCATATCACTAGGTAGAAACATGTTATTGTATAGCATAGTTTGTTTCATTAGATGAAGACTTAACCGGTCTCTGAAACAAAGAGAAACCTGTCTGTAAAGCCGTGGTTAACCTCACAAGCAGAGATACAAGCGTGCTAGCAAAGGTGGGAGAGCTCAGTTCCCTTGCAGGCAGTGAGCAGTCACAGCATGGTAGCTGTTTTCAGGCTTGCTCTAACCCATTATGGTCTTCAGTTGAGCATAGTTTGATACTATGGACAAGCATAAAAGAACTTAGTGGCACATGGATTACAAAAGCAGAGACACGCAGAGAAGTTTTTCTCTTGGCTTAGGCCTAGCATGGGCTAAACCACTGCATTCTCACAGGGGTCAGGAATAAATTCTGCTGGGAGGAAATGTCCGTCCATCTGTTAGACATGGTCTGTGTTAAAGGATTTCAGGTTGTGTTGTCCCTGCTCTGGCAAGGCCAGCATAGCTTCGTGCTTCCCTGTCCAGAGCCCTTTCCTGGTAAACAGGGTGTGTAAATTACTTCTTAGGCTGAAATCTTCCAACGCTTAAACACATCTCTGGGCTCCTTTAACCCTCTGCTTTCAACCCAATAAAGAGGAAGTATTTTTGTGTTCATATTTGCTATTTTAATTGAAGCAACTGCTGTGGGTTTGGATTTCTTCCAAATGCTTTTCCATCCGCAGTGCTGGAGCAGTGCTGGAATGGGAGGATGTTTGGGTTAAGAAACCGTTATGAATTCAGTTGGGAGCAGAGATTCATGAAGGATTTGGGAAAAGGAATTCCATTTCAGTTCAGTGTTTTCCATTTTTGTCTGCATCACACATGTAATTGAACATCACTCATTGCTGCTTTGCATTTTACTAGCCTTTCCTGTGTTGGTCAGTGCTTATTTAAAACTCCAGTTACAGTCTCTGTAGAGAAAGATGTTTTGGCTCAAAGGTGGGTAGAAAGGGATAAACTGGGTATGAAGACAGAACAGTAGAATATGCTTCCCTGCTAGGGATCCTGATGGAACTCATCCATAGGCTTTGATAACAGTCTAGGAGACTTTCCAGGGTGTGATCAGAGCTGTCAGGAGCACAGTTAAGAAAATGAAAGCAGAATGCCCCTGTAGAAAAACACATCAAGGGGCACCGCAGGGGAACGGTGTTAGTGTTGCTGTAATGCGTCTTGATAGGTCCTGCTGCAGATACCATTCTTGGATAATATTTTGGTTATTCTAGTCATCTGGATTCATTCTGAAAGCAAACTGAGGTTTTTCTGCATTGGTATCTAAGGTATGTGCAGAAACGGGCCAGTCCAGTTTACGAGCATATGAAATTCCTTTTAAGGGTAAAAAGAGCATCATCTCAGTCTGATTTCTCTGCTGGGCTGAGTTGATTCAGGTGATTGGCACAGTGGTAGCAGGCACAACATGCAAACCGCAGTAGGAAGAAAGTGCTCACAAGATTATATAGGCTTAGCCTTGTGAATACCAGGGTATGTAAGTCACTGTGAAAGTCCACGTGAAGCTTTCCTCTTCAGGTCATAGTTGAGATAACAGATTTGTGCAATGTACTTAAATGTCCACCTTCTAATATGAAATCTATTGGAACTTTGTAGTAATGTGGCAAATGATTGGCAAGCTTCGTGCAGTGCACTTAGGAAAACTAAAATCAAAGCCCAGGTTTATTCATTAGAATTCAGAATATTTGTCTGTCAGAAGCAATGGGAACAAAGTAAGTGGCTATTCTACCAAGATGCTTCAAAGTACTTAAGTATTGAAGTAATAGTGTACTGTACTTTGGCTGTAGCTGTCTTAAATCTGAGAAATCCTACTGAATGCCTGTGATGGACCTTGTGGTTTTGTGTTTTGGAGCTGGTGCACCGGGAGATGATGTGAGTTATCACTCTTAGGTTCAGTGCACTGAGGTTTTGTAGTTCCACCTGGCTGGCTGTGGATATTCAAACAGCAAAAGCCCTAAACCAACAAACTTTTGCCTGTCTGGTGTCAAGCACAATACAGTTTTGCAGTTGATTCTCAATGGGCTGTTAGAAGTGAAAGGCAAATGAGTTGCTGGTTTGCGATGGGAAGCCGACCTACAATATTTTACATTCTCAGATTGTACCAGTTAACTTGGGGAGTTTGCAACTTCTTTAAACTGTGTTGTGTGAAATAATGTGCAATCCTGGTTTCCTGAATTCAGGATTGATTATTAAATGCTGGACTCTTGTGTGCTTTCACAGCAAAGAACTTCATATGAGTTGCTAGAGCTTTGTAGCATAACTTGGTATAAATAGGTGGAGAACATGTTAAGCATTAGTAATCAGGATGCTTACAGTCAGCTCCAAAGCACTGCAGTAAATGTGAATATGTCTCTTGAATGTTCTTATGCAATAAAAGTACGGGACTGGGAAGGAATGAAGGTTTTTGGAAGCAGGAACAGTTTTTCTTCCCTGTGAGCCTTCTGTTGCTCTGGGATAAGCGACAGAACAGTGCTGAATCATGACTAGCGTCTTACTTTCTATTATAACAGCCCATCAAAGCTGAGATTGGTGTAAAAGCTTGTGATGAGAATCCACCTGAGGTGACAAGACATGTAAATCACTGACTGCACTGTGAGCAAGTGGCCTGCGATTCACAAGGTAGGTCACACCCTGGTAGGTGTTTAAATCTGACAGATGTGGGAGGTATCAAGCCTGTTTTATTGCTTTGTCTCTTTATGTGGACCAGAGCCTGTCTGAGGTAGAGCACAGCAGCTCTGACAGCAGGCCTGAGCAGGATGTAAAGAGGATACCTTGTGCTTTCCTATGCTGATTGCAACCTGGTTTTAGACTGAGGTCAGGAATAAAAGAGTGGGACTTAACACCATACTTAGTGAAAGCCTCACTGCATAACTGAATCCTACAGCAAACAAAGGGAAAGGTGTTAGGTTCGAACATTTTACTGTAGTTCCAACTCACACATGTTGTGCTTTTAGCCTGTCAGTACAGTGCAGCTGATGCAAGGTTAATGGTGTATTCAGCCTACCCTGCCCTGAAAAGAGCAGATATTTGGGAATAACTCATCCCTTTGGTATTTGTTTTTACAAATTGGTTACCTGCATAGATACCACCTGCTCCCAGGTATTTAATGTTTAGTGCTGTTCCTGTGCTCAGTCACAATGGCCAATGGGTTCAGCCTTGATCTCATGCATCAGAAGTGCTTCATCTTTTGGAAGTGGGCTCTTAGGACTTACCTGACTTAAATCCTCTGGAGCTGCTTATGTATTCACTCTTCTGGGCTGGCATGTGCTACAGTTAGGGAGATTGAGTGTTCTCCTGTTGTGTGGAAGAGTACCTGCTTGTGACTAACAGCTCACACCAAGTAGGATGGACAGATGGGATCAAGCTTAACAGTGTAAAAATACTGAGTGTGTTTTGGAGTGGAACTTGCTGTGAGATCTTTGGGTTTGGAAATGCTGTACTGCATTTTTATTACTATGACATTACAGCTGCATCCTTCTCAAGATCAGAAGGGTAAACAGTTGAAATGGGCAATAATAGTGGGAGATTTTAGGTTCCTCATGTAGATAGACCCCAAAGCTTGACTCAAGAGAGAATTTGAATGCTGTGGTAGTCATTGCCTAGAACCAGGTAGTGGGGGACAAGAGAAAACTTGATCTATTTTTCCATGCTGCTTGGGACAATGTTAGCTGGAGCAGTACTCTGGCTGTCACAGTATGATTGGGTTTCACATGTGGTTGGAGAGAAAAGGCCAAATAAATTCTCTATTTTAGGGAAGGGATCCATTAAAAACAAGCAAGTGGTTAGTTTAAAAATCCCCAGAAACTGAAAGAACCAAAGCAATACGATGCAATGCCTCGCAGCCTTGGTACAAGCCTAACACCCCTGTAGCAACTCCATGTAAGAGCTGAGGAGATGTTTTGGCACGGATTTTGGCACTTTAAGTAGAAAGCTTGTGCAAACAAGGAGACTGGAAAAGCCAGTGAAATATTGGAGACCCAGGTAATGAAAAGGGCAAAACTAGAACCAAGCAATGCTTTCAAAGAGTGCTCAAACTGGTGGGTCATAGTTACTTGAATGTATTGCAGGTGGGATGTCAGGAAGAGAATTGGGAGGAATTGTCCTTGACAATGAGGAAAATGGCAGACAGACAATGATCTTTGCATCAGGCTTTGCTGCTGCAGCCACTGGGCAGATTCCCACCCCAACATGTTCTTTGCAAAGAGCAAGCACATGGTGCTCAGTATAGAAACAGGGGGGAGTTACCTGGAGGGTCCTTCATTCACACTGCATCTTCATTGCTAGGGAAAGGCGCAAAGATGGAAATACCCGTTTAAAAAGTAGCCGAGGAATTCGCTGTTTATTTCCTCTGATTTAAAATTGCAGTTAGTTTGGAAATGAGACTGTTCACTGGAACTTTGAGATGCTGAAAGACCTGTGGACTGAAATTCTCTCTCCATAAAATGAGTGAGGCCTGCAGCAGCAGGAGGGTACCTGGGATCAATTTACAGTAAATACATGGGAAACATGAGACTGTTTTATGCAGGGAAATGCCAAGACAACAATATTTATCAGAGTCCTTGAAAGAACTCTGAGGTTAAACTAGAAAGCTGTAGGCAAACGGTGTTCAACTTTCCATTGCAGACAGGGTGCAGGAGGCCTGGGCAGTTGGCACTGTAACTCTTTTACATAGAGGTCTCTAAGGAGAGCCTGGGAACAAGAAGCTGTTGGACATCTTGCTAAGATAAAAGATTAGTGGTCAAGATGATGGACCCCTGCACATGGAGATAAATCAGTCTGGCTGGCAAGAGCCACAGTGGCTTCTGGAAAAAGAAGAAATAATCGTGCCTTGGCTGCAACTCTGCCGTGTCTCTGCAGGCATGTGGATAAAGGGGATGTAGCGAATATAATAGATGTTGTGGTGCCCCATACCAAACGGTAAGGAAATAGTATTACTGCAGGAAGAGGAAAGTTGCTTTAAGGCTTGGAAGCTGGTGAATGGGTAGAAAGCAAAGGGTAGGGCTTACTGGCTACTACTGCAGTAAAGATGAACCAGCTTTGGGGGCCCCAGGAGTAAATGCATTCGCTGTTGTAATTGAGCAATGCATTCAATATTTGTATTGGTATCCCGGTGGAGGGAAAGGGCAACAGTCTTCCAGTGTGTTGTTGTAAGAAGCTCTTTCAGGTACTCACTGAAGAACTGGTGGCAAAGCAAAGTGGGCAGAATCTCCCAGAACTGGCTGGGTGGACAAGGTATTAGTAGGTGAGTTTTGGGTAAAGGCAGGTCAGTGCATCTGGGGGAGAAAAAACCTACAGGTGTGATTGTGGTGCTGAACTTGAAACTGGCATTCACAGCTCCAAGGAGACTGGGGAGTCTTTGTCAATAGCTGTCCAAAATCATATCCAGTGTGTGAGAGTGGAAAAAGCCAATAGTGCTGTGTGTCATGGAGGAGGGTGCTGAGACAGAGTTGGTTTTTGTTATAGAAAACTTCAGTGCACTTACACGACAATTTGCATGAGTATTACAGTTCTGCCTTCCATCTCTCATGAGTGAGAGTGGAGTTAGAGAAGATGCAGAGAAGGACCTGAAAATGATGAAAGGGATAGAGCAGCTGCCTTTTAGGTAGAGAATGAAAATGCTGTGACTGGGACCCTCCGGTTCAGAGAGAAGGTACAGGGGAGGTATGTCTGAGGCTTATGGAACTATGAAGGCAGCAGATAGGAGAATGCAAAGCTTATGTGGTAAGTCCCAGAATTCTAGAGGCAGTGGACACATGATGTTGGTTTGAAGCAGATCAAGGGGCACACTTCTGTGTAGCTTCTGAACTTGTTACTGCAGGGGGGGCAATACACTTATTTTGTGTTAGATCTGAGGATGTCTGTTGCTTTCTAGTGACAGAATCATAGAATGATTCAGGTTGGAAGGGACCTTAAAGATCATCCAGTGCCAACTAACCCTAGCTGACCTTAAAGGCCATCTGGTTCCTAAACAGAATGGGGATGATGGTCTAAATTTTAGGCAAGAAGCATCATCTTTGCTACACGTCTAACAGAGGATGAAAAGCTTAGTTGAGAACATTTGGACCCAAAGGACACAGCTACTTCCCAATTTGCATGAATCATCTTAGCTCAGCATTTTGCCTCCCACAGCCCTGCCAT
Organism: Micropsitta keiensis; assembly: GCA_034782935.1. Lineage (NCBI taxonomy): Eukaryota > Metazoa > Chordata > Aves > Psittaciformes > Psittacidae > Micropsitta > Micropsitta keiensis. The sequence goes on along the minus strand of JAVHNC010032131.1, from coordinate 665 downwards.
GTTCATAACCCTGCAACATCTGGTGAGTAAAGCTAAGGATTTGTAAATGCTCCCGTGATGTTCTGAAGAGCAGATGCTTCTTTTGTGGTAAAACAGGGATGATGTGATCACGAGAAAAATGTCTAATTATGAGGGAAGATCCTACATCTATGAAAGGTTTGGATCTATGCTGGAGGTCTTGTCTTAGTTTAAATGCCTAGCCCAGTCTCACTGCTGCAGACTCGAAGTACAGTCAGTGTGAGAACCTTTTGAATCCTCCTTTACATAACAGGAGAGGAAAATGTAGGTCAAAGGGAACTGCTCTGATACCTTCCAAAGGTTTGGAGTGTCTCTGTTCACTGGGAAAAGCTCTATGACTGCAGGAAAGCGTTTAACCTTCTAACACACCAGTTCTTGTGTTGTGTGCTAGGGCTGACCAGTTACATCTTTCTCTGGCTTTTCCCTATGCCTCTTTCTTAACCATAGGTCTCTTTGGAATGGGCCATCCTATACGTACCATGTCCAGCACGGTGTAGTTGACTCTGATTTTCTTTCCCCCGCCCCTCACTGCTCAGTGCCTCACCAGACCATGTGTTGTGTGTCCAGTTGTGACTTGAATTTGCAATATTTGATTAGCAGAGGGCAGCCTTAAATGCTGATCATTGAGGGGGGGTAAGCCAGGCTCA
>JAVHNC010031795.1:0-10710 GCA_034782935.1 Micropsitta keiensis | reverse complement strand
GGGGTGTAATGCTGGAACACTGCCTATAGACAAGTGTGTGTATGTGTGTGCATGTGTTTTAATATTTTTTGACTGATAAATGATTTTTTTTCCAGCAAAACCTGATGGGAGGCAAATTTGTTGTGTGATTACACAGACAAAAGAAAAATCAGTGTTCTTTAGTCATAACTTTCATTGTTGCCTCCCTCCCGTCCCCATCATAAACTCAATTCAGAAAATAGAATTTCTTTTCAGACATCACTTTCTCCAGAAGAGGGTATGTAAAATTTAGTAGAATGCATAGGTTTGAGTCTGTCTCACCTTAGTGTGCTCTTCCAACTGTAACCAAAGCAGGGGACTGTATTTGCTGGTAAAGCGATGCTACATGGAGGATGCTTTTATTCCCCCAAACACATTGAAATCAGTGGTTACACATTAGAGTGTGCAGTTTCATGACAGGCAGCGTGAGAGGAAGATATTAGCCTTCCCTGAGATAGCATTTTATTGGAGCAAACATAGATCAGCCTCTTGGCTTAGCTGCAAGTACCGTGTATTTCAGTGTAATGTTTCTTCATTTTTGTTCAAGTGGCAAGGATCTCCTCACCATCCTGACAGAAGTGAGCAAGGAAGTGGGAAGAAAAGATTTAAATGGATGGAAGCAGATGCCAAAGATAACATCAACCCTACGGAAACAGTTGATCTTCCAAATTCCATAATGTCAGTCAGTCAAAATGGAGAAAAATAAGAATACACTAGGTTGGAATCACATCTGGAATGGGCTTTCATGGGGAAAGGGATCTGCAAGTGAAATTATCCTGATCTGTGTATTCGGCCCCAGTTGTTCGAGGGGCAATTGGATCTAAATTTTCCAGTTCCCATGTTTATTCAGTCTCCTGAAACCTGGATCTGCAGCAGTCTGGGAAGGTCACAGAGGAGTACAGATCTGACTTTCTGTCCTGCATAGCAGTGGAGTCTGTTCAATCTTTACTTAAAGGGAGGAAGCACCTGCAAGTGTAATGGTTTTTTTAGGAGTTATTAGATGCAACAGAAGTCCTATTTCTGTCCAAGTAGTTGTAAGTCCCTGAAATCTGCAGAAAAGAACAGATGGATTCAGAATGCTGATCCCTTCCCAGGGAGCATGTGCAAGATTATAACTGATTTAGCCACAGGTGAATCATTGGCTGTCTCTGGAAGCTGTGTAATTTTTCATGGAAAATAACATGCTTGTCCAGAAGGACCAAAGAAAGAAGAGATGATTATGATAATACGAGTTTGGTTCTTTTCCTCCAAGTATTTGGTTTCCCTTGGTTTTAATTTACTTGGCTAAACAGCACTGCTGTTTAGGTTTTTTAATAGTAAGAATTCTTGACTGTGTTTTCTCTCAGAAGGGACAGTCTGTTTTGAGTAGCTGTTAACTTCTGGAAGGAAGGTCCCACTCCACTGCAAATTACAGAATCACAGAATAGTCTGGCTTGGAAGGGACATTCAAAGGTCATCTAAGTCAGCAAGCAGGGACGTCTTCAACTAGACCAGGTTGCCCAGAACCACATCCAGCCTGGCCTTGAATGTCTCCAGGGGTGCTGCATCCACCACCTCTCTGGGCAACCTGTGCCAGGGTTTTACCACCCTCGTTGTAAAGAATTTCTTCCTCACATCCAGCCTGAATCTCCCCTTTTTTAGTTTAAAACCATTGTCTCTCATCCTATTGCAACAGGCCCTGCTAATATGTCCTGCCCCATTTTTCTATAGGCTCCTATTAAGTACTCAAAGGCCACAGTTAGGTCTCCCCGAAATTTTCTCCAGGCTAAACTACCCCAACTCTCTCAGCCTTTCCTCATAGGAGGGTTGCTCCAGCCCTCTGTTCATTTTTGTGTCTCTTCTCTGGACCCTCTCCGATAGGTCTGTATCTTTCCTGTACTGAGGATTTCAGAGTTGGATGCAGTATTCCAGGTGGGGTTTCACCAGAGCAGAGCGGCAGAATTAGGTCCACTGCTCTGAGATGCCTTCTCCCCCTGGCAACTGACTCTAGCTCCTGTGGACTCTTGTTTCTGTCATAATAAATACTGTTGGTTTTCACATCGCCTTTGTTTGTGGTGTGTTTCTCTTTTAGATGAGCCGACTGAGAGACAGTCAGCATGGCAAACACTTATGTGTCAGCAGAAGGATTTATTTTGCTTATGTTGAAGTATTCAATGGCAGCCACCCCAAGGGGTAGTATATTGATATCCCTTCATTAGCAGCTGGAGAGATGGTCGGAAAGAATAAGTTTAAGTTCAGCACTTTCTAATAATGGCAGCTGACGCTGGTGAGGCTGTTCTCATCTTGCAGGTGGTATGTGGGAGCTGTATGGGATTCTAATGGCTGTATTCCTTTTGAGTTTATAACATGATAAAGGATGATTGGAGACACTTTGTAATTTCTGCCTTTTTGTTTAGTTTATATATTTTTTTTAAATCCATGTGTACCCATAAAGCAGGAGTTTTTGTTAAATCCTGCTTGTTTTCTTGAGGTGAAACTGGTTTTTTCCTAATTCCACACAATGTGTTGGCAGTTGCATTTTGCTCCCCTTATCCCTTCTTATCTTCCAAGTAAAAGGGAGAATGCCTATTCTTAGAATCACAGCTCTGTTCACACAGGTTTCATCAGTAATAGTGCTTGTATCTATGTAAAAGAGAGTGCCGTTTGTGGCAAGAGTTAGCAGAAGTTGTTGCCAGGTATGACACAGTGCTGTGGCTGACATTTGGTTAACCATTTAGGAAATGTGACAACAATTCATTTACATTTTTATAACATTTTCATAAATGAGACCTTGATATGAAGTTAGCAATTAGATTTGTAAATGTTTTATGATAAGGAAATACAGCTTAAAGGAAATACCTATTTTCACTAGGAGAAACTTACTAGAAGGTGGCAGCTGCTCAGGTAGTGCAGTTGTGGATCTACAGCATTTCTGTTTTTTCCTGTTTCTCTGTTTAAGAGTTCAATACACTCAGACCAAGTTCTTTCAGATATTCCACCTGAGGAGGAAGTGGATGTCAGTTTTACTTATTTGGTATATTTGGTGCTACATGAGATTTTGATTTAGCAGAGTGATCCAGCAGCATACTGAACCACTTGGAATATGACATTTCTGAAACGGATTCTGGGCACAGCAGGGGAAAAAAAGGACACTGTACACATATTTGGAATAGTCGCATCAGTCTTCCAGTGAGTAATCGCAATCCCATCCAGCTTTATTCAGCCTGTACAGAGCAGGCTCCTCCCCTGCCTTCCTGGCAGAAAAACAGACAAAATTGTCACTTCCCCAAGTTGCTTCCTCATGCGGCAGCTGAATCCCATCTCCGTCCAGCTCTCCTGTTCTGGGCTTTGCTACCGCAGCGCCTTTGTGTCTTGTGAATGCTGCATGACTCTCGATTCTTGATATGCTCTCTTCAGTAAAAAAGTCACTGCTCTCATTACAGGATTTGAAAAGCACTTTCCCAGAATTATATATATTTTTAACCACTGGTTTACCAGAGTTTGCCACTTGAATTTCTGTTAAAGTCTCTTTTCTTTCTTAGCCCTCCCATTCTACTGCAGTTAATCTGTTTGTCTGTAATAATGTTAGGGTTATTTCAACTTTTATTGAGGCAGTCAATAAGATCATGTGGATTACTGAGCTCAGTAAAAACTGTACTCCCTACAAGTATACACTACAAAGTACTTCTTGATCTTGCAAATTCACTAAATGTCAGCACAGTGGTACCAATAAAACTGTACACATTGCTCTCCTTGCAGGGCAAGAATGAGTTGTTCTATCCAAAAACGACTGTCTGAAACAGATTTTCCATGAACTGTTTTGTCAGTGTGTGTGTGTGTGCGTGCATGTGCACACATACAATCCCGGCATTCCTGGGACCTCCTGGATTAAGTTCCCATAAGCACACATGATATAATTTCTTCCAGGACTAGACTCATATGATAATGTCAGTGTTGCACAACCGGTTTTCTCAGCTCTAGAATAAAGACATTAAGTACTAAATAACCAAAAGCTTTTCTTCCTTAACTCCCTCACCACTTTTTTTCAGTGTGAAATTTAAAAGCCAATAATAATTAAAGTAAAAAAGACATCTTCTGTATCAGGATTACAGACATAATCTTACATTAAAGAGTTTCATTATCTCCCCTTCCTCATCCCCAAAACAGAAGTTGTTTCAACATCCTGGCTTGTTAGTTCTTTCATACCAGCAGTATGCTTTTTGGCATGTACTATACATTACACTAACAACCCAGCCTGCCAACAGTTTAGTAGCTCTGCTATGCGATTATAGTGTTCAGGCCGTGCCCACTTTATTGACACAGCTTCCTTTTACTATTGCTTAATATCACTTCCCTCCTCCTTCTGCAACGCCTTCTCCTCACCCAGCCACCTTTGCCTCTCTAATGCCAGTAGAGGGCACTTGGACTTAGGTTCTTGGATGTTTCAGTCGCTGAAACTATTCAAGCAGTTGCACTCGCAGGTTTGGGTTTTCTTTTAGGGTTGCTTTTTTTTTTTTTTGGGGGGGGGCTTGGTTTTGTTTTTTTCCTATCGTCCCATTCATAGAAGCCTGGAGACAAAAAAAACCCAACAACAACAACCCAAACAGACCAACCCCCCCCCCAATCTACATAATCAAAACATACACAGAAACCAGGGAGAAGAGAGTGGTGCCTAAAGGTACTGATGGGATGGGACTGTCTCTGCACTGGGGACAGACACCATTTTAGTGAGCTCCAAGTCATCTGTTTTCTTTAGGAGGATCTTTCTGATCATGGAGGGAGGCTAATGAAAGTCTCAAAGCAAAAATGTTTTGAGAGCAATTTCTTCACAGCAGTGCTCTGGGTAAATAATGCTTCTGCAGCCTCAGCGAAATGGTGCTTTATCCTAAGCATAGCTTAGCGCTGAGCACAGGACAACTGCTCACCTCCAAACCTCTCTGATTCTGCTGCTGGTTACTCATTTTTCCAGGATTTACAGCTCAAAGTGGATGTTGCACCCAGTAATCTCTGTTCAGGTTTCCTGTTAATCCCACCCTCCTGCACAAAGAGGTTAACAATGCCACTGTGTGGTTTAATTCGTACTGTTTGGCTCAGGAGAGCTCCTGCTCATCACTGCTCAGGGTGTCACTGCAGATGGAGTTTCATTTGGTACCTTTCCTGGGATCCCACTGATTAAAAGGTGATGTAGGGTGTGTGAATGTGGGAATGGGGCAGACAAAAGTGATGGGAGTGTCACTGAATGGGAGAGGGGGAGATGATAAAGGGGAAGTGAGAGAGCTTTGCAAGGCTTCTTCATCTGCTGCCTTGCAAAAAACCTAATGTGCTTTAGGCACAGTATTATTTCTTTTCTGTCCAAAAATTTATCCAGGCACAGTGTGACATGAATGTTAAGCAAGTGCCACAGAAGTGCTTTTAAATTAAAAAGAGAGAAGATAAACAAGAATAAGGGCCTTATGTATATGAAAAGCCATATTCCCCACTCCATTCTCTCTTTGTCTTTCAAATGCAGAAGAAACAAAAAGGTCAAAAGAGATTTGGTCAGCATCATAACACGGAAGTCACTTCTTGTGCTATTGTGACTGTATTATTGTTCTTCTCTTACCGCCTTCTCCATATTAAGAAAGAAATAAAAACAATGCTAATGGTGAGAGAGGGACAAAGCCTGTGGTGGACCAGATGGCTGTTGGAGGTAGGAAACACACTTACCTGTGTACTTTACCACAGTGCTTTGATGAAAATACTGCTGTTTACTCTTGCCATATCCTTCTCAGAAAGCAACTTACAGTTTTCTGCTTGAGACCTATGAAGCTTCTTACTGTAAACTTTTCCCTCCTGACACTGTCATCCAATCAGGAAAGCTGTCACCTAATAGAAGTAACCAAAGAACATCTCATACAAAATATAACTGGAGTTGGTGGCTTAAAATTGCACACAGTTAAGCAAAACCAACCGATCTGTGATTTGCATCTGCCATATATAGAGAGTTGTACAGCCAGTTCTGTGCTTTCAGTTCATGTCTCTAGTCTGTCATTTACATCTGCACAAACCCATCTCCCCTGCCATTTAACTGGCATCTAAAATATGTTATGTATATTGATGCGTGATTTTCCTGGTTACTTTTTCCATATCAAATTCCTGGATTTCACCAGCTTAAGCTTCATTCTCACCTGCTTCATTGCTTCTTCAGATGTGTATAATTGCCATCCAGTGCAGGCTCCTCTGCTATGGGTTTAGTTATTGTTATCTCCAGTGTACCAGCCTTTGCAGCTCCTACCTGGGGCTGCACTTCTCCTGTTGGACCTTGATGTGGATTTCACCATTGCATTACACAGCGCTACAAATAAAATCACTAACAACATATGGCCTGTTATGATCCTTTTATCCAAACTCTGCCATTTTGTATAGTTGTGACACACTGCAGATTTTGTGAAGATTGCTTCATAATATTTGTTTACCATCTGCTGCACTCTATTTGGTATCTTGTGAGGATTTCTTCCTCCATTTTAAGTGACATTAGCAAAATCCAGCCAATACGTAGGATTTTTTGGTTCTACTTTTGCTTCCCTAATGTGCTGGAAAATCATATTGCTGTGCTCTAGGCAAGTTGAGAAGCCTGGAAATCTTTCTGAACCCATGTGTCAGATCTAGCTCGGTTTTGGGCTGTGCCCACTTAAATGCCATGGTATGAAAGCAAAGGATCTCTGCATGGATGAGAGGTTTTCTTCTGGTTTTGCTCTTTGCAAGCATTGTCTGACAAGTTCAGGTTTGACTTTTTGAATGCCAGGTAACGTTTTGTGCCTTTTTATCTGCACAGTTTCAATGTATTCTCTTTGTATCACCATCAGGGATCTTGCCATTCTGAGAACTAGAGAGTTAATTTCTTAATCACTTGCAGTGAATAATGTCTGATTTTTATAAAGGTTTTGCAAGTGGCTCTGAGACTTTTCCACTTTTATCTTTTCCTTTTTTTTAGTGGCTCCAGCTCTATTTCTTCAAGCCAGGCCTATTCATCATCTTTTATCTCCGTATATTCATTTCTCTGTGTCACATTTCCCCTCTTCTGCATTTCACTCTGATCCCTTCTGGATGATGCATGGTATTTGTTGTGTTCACTATTCCAACAGCTGCTTCTTCAGCCTTTCCTACTTGGTTACACATTGCGGCTGGTACTTGGGTTCTGGCCAGGTAGCAGTTTTACAGCTTCTCCTCCTTGCTGCCTAAAACGTTTCCAGGCAAGTAAACATTCAGTTTCAATTCACTAACTCTTCTTAATCTTTTCATCATTCATGACTTGCTGCAGGCCGCTAACCCGAGCAAGTACTTTTAGCAGTCTGGCAGCTCACCAGTTAAATTTCCATGAGACGAGGCCTTTGTAGGACGTGGCTGTGCTGTCTGGTTCCTCTTCCGGCTTCCACGTTTCCAGTGTCCCATAGCTCTCTTTCAGGACATTAAGGAAGTGTAATTCTGAGGGTTTTATGTTACTTTTTTCCTTCTTATTTGTCTCTTGTTTTGCTCTCTGTTCTATACTGTTTTTCTCTTTTTCATTATAGCCTCAAAATTACCTGGTAGGTTTTCAGAGGTAAAATGAACAAACTCCTTTTTTTCGGGTAATTTTAATTTGTTGGAACTCTTCCCTGATTCTGCTACATAACTGAGAGCAAGAGTGAGTTTTCATCCAGGGATATAATGGCACATTTTTATGCTGATGTAATATGCAGGTCTGTGATAGCAGAGAGCATGTGTATCAGTTAGAGCATGTCTGTAGAGATGGGGACAGACAAACTGCCCCAGCCTCTGCCAGCACCCTGAGCTGGCCAGGAGCAGACCTATTGTGGAAATGTACTTGCTCATCTCCGTGTTCTCACCCTTTGGTATTTAACAGGGGTTTGAAATATAATGTGTGTGTTGTTCCTCGATTTCCCAGGGCATGTTAGCCCAGGGAAAGGGCTTTTCTTTTGTAACCCTATGGCTTTCTGACTAGCTTGCCGTCACGCCAAAGCTAGACCAGTATAAAGAACTTACTCTTTCACAGCTGATTTGGAGGGGAAAAAAAGAGGGAAATGGTGAGCCAAGTCATATGAATAGGGCTGCTTGGGGGTATCTGTCAAGCATAAGATTAAAACAGCTAGGAGCAGGGCAATAACACCTGTGTTTGCTGAGAAAGGAGGATCTAGAGGGAAAGAATGTCTTCTTACCAGCACAAAGTTCACTTATTTCACTGCTGTTTATTTTTTGTGTGACCTGTGTCAGCCACTCCAGTCTGTCTTCCACTCAGATAGAATGACAGAACAGAACAGAATACTCAGATATTTCAGTTGGAAGGGACCTACAATGAACATCTAGTCCAAGTGCCTCTAAAACACTGACAGGCTTTGAGTATCGACTGCATTCCCTGTGTCTTCCCAAACCAAACTGCAAATAGCGGAAATTAAGATATATATAGATAAAGCTGAAATGTTCATGTTATCCTGTCCATCTGTTTCAGTGTGGAGTAAAAGGATCAGTTTTAATGGTAGGAGACATTCTGGCCTCCATATGCACTCAGCGCTTGGCCTCTTGTCAGGGAATCATTTACAGACATTTAAGTGGCAAATTATGGTTCTTGAAACTGATTAGTTCTTATTTGTCTAGATAAAAGGTAAGACATACAAAAACATTATTAAAAACTAACTTGGTAAAACAGAATGCTCAATTTGATGGGTGGGAGGAGAATTTTCAGGGGAAATACCAATTACAGCAAAAAGCAATAGCCAAGTCAACTCTCATGGTTAGTATTTGTCAACAGTGTAACACATTTGCATCAGTCAGGAAAGTCATCGAAGCTGTTCACTTGGAAGAATTGCAGTCTCTTGTTCTTGAAGCAGCAGCGAAATGACAACCTATAAAATGCTTGCAAAGAGTTGAAAGGAAACATTTCAGGCACTGCCTGGAAAACGTGTGACTAAGGCTGTGAGAATAATTGTTTTTTTTCAGCTAGAGTGCCGAACCTAAAAAAGAGGGAGAGAAAATAAGTTAGAGTCAAACCAAATGGAACTTCGTTTTTTGTTTTTCTTGCCAAAATGGAAATCTGAAAACATTTATTTAGTGTAAAATGCAAACATACATTCCACTTCATCCAAAACAAAAATGTTCATTTTGAAGCATGAGGAGGAAAAGCAAAGGAAATAAAAGGCTGGGATTTGCCAGGTTTTAAGAGGTGGCAGTGCTTTTTACCTAGCAGCCAGTATGGGGAATATTGTATATACATATGACTTATTTGAAAAATGACCCCCCAGCTCATTACGTGAGTTTAGCACAGGGACAGAAAGCACAGGCTTTTGCAGGGACAAAAGGCTCTTCTTCCCTAGCTATTTTTATGCCCACAGCACAGTAGGGAGAGGGTAAGGTTTCTTCCATACCTAATGTCAACCTAGATATCCCGTGAGCACCCCTGCTTCACCTGGCTACCAGCTCTTGTGAAAGCAGGTGTGCTCCACGCTCTTTGTGTGAGTCTCTTCTTTTTCATCTTGGAGACTGTGTGGAGCTGGATGTTGAATGGAGCTGCCTCAGCCACGAGGCTAAAACATGTTTTTCTCCATAGCTCTCTTGTTTTTGCCACAGTGATTATTTAAGTACTTGGTAATACTTCAGCTTCATAATAACGTGCAACAGCTCTCTTGAGACGAATTTAGAGCAAATTAAGCTAAACAAAGAAGAGGTGGTTTGTTCTAGAGCACACAGGAGGTCAGTTGTGCAAACAAGAACAAAACTCAAATCTTCTTAATCTCAGTCCAGTCCATGACCTAAATTAGGTATCTCTAATTTTTAATGAAAGTTAACTTTTAGTTAAGTATTTCATAGCTGGAAGGGGAAAAAAACCCCCAAAATATGGACCACATGGCACATTCCCAGCAACCACTAAGAGTCAACATATTTTGAGAATGCTTATGTTAAATAAATGAGCATTTCCTTTTAGAAATAAATGGCCTTGGTCATTGGTCAGACCAAAGATCACTTGGTCTTTATATTTCCTAAACTGCAAATGGCTTAAAAGCTTTGAAAGTTACACTCAGATTGGGATAACAGTAAAGAATAGAAGGATCTTTTTTTGTGGTAGTAGAAGGAATGAACTGTGATGTGTAACTGCCAGCACCTTTCTAACACAGAACTTGATTTGCATAAGCAATTGTTAACCTTAATTCCTTAAAGTTCAAGACCATGATCTTTGCTAGTGAGGTGGGAAGCCAACAGATCAGAGAGACAAAAGAGGAAATATTCTTAATGGGCTAGAGTGTCAGACTGTCTGCTGTTGATGCTCACAAGTGGACTCAGATTTTCAGCAGAACTCTTTTGGCCCAGCTATTTTCTTGTGAGGCTTGGGGCCTTACTTGTGAGAAAATGTTGCCTTGTTTTCTTGGCTCTGTTGAAGATCTGACAACTTCTTTTTGTTGTAGTTGATTTGTGGGTGGGTGCTTTTAAAAATTTGTCCTAAGAAGACTGCTGAAAACTGACCCCTGACTGATGTCAGGAGGATGAAACATATTTCATGCAGAAATGCAACTTGTATTGGAGAGTATTGCTGCTTTCCCAAAGAACAAGACACAGACAGTCCTTCCATGGTAGGTCTAAGCTCCTGTTTGAATGCAGCCTGTAAGAAGGAATTTTCATAGCTGTTGAGTTTCATGCATGGGAAGTAATGGTTATCTTATTTAACCTTTGGGCCCATTGTGACAC